>VZUI01019915.1:0-86864 GCA_013401135.1 Cettia cetti | reverse complement strand
GCTCCCCTCAACACTGGGTGGAGCATCTCACAATGGGATGATGGAATGTGTCATGTGATTGGTGAGCCTTAATGGGCTATTATCAGCAGATATCATCATGGTGGGGGAGGATGAGTGATGAAAGAGATAAGAAACACTGCCCCACCTGGTTTTAACAGCTGGGCCATTATCAGAAAGCATTCACCCCCCTCCCCCCCGCCCCCCACAGTTACAAGAGATAAAGGGAAAAAAACCCCACATTTCCCCAACTGCTTTCAACAGATAAAATAGAATACACGTTTTTTGGTTCCATAACCCAAGACATTACCTCTGCCTTTTGACTTGTAATGTGGACATAATGTAGGATGAAGTGTTTTTTTTCTTCTGAGAGAAACTTAAAATGTTATTTTTAAAGATGGATGTGGTAGAAATACTAAATTTACCATCAGACGTTTAATCTCCATAGCTCTTCATTTACATTTTCAAGATGAATTATTCAAGTACAAATACCATATGATCATTCAGTGTGCTAGCTGGATAGGTGAGAGACCTTAAATAATAACTAATCAAATAACATGTTTTCAGACCCATGCTATTCAGAGCTAACTCTTTTGTAACTGCACATTTGAAAACTTCTAGATAGCATTTTCTTCTCAATAGAAACACACATTCTGAATTATTCCAGCTAAGAATAATATTGAAAATCATAAATTTTTGAATTACATGAATCTGAAAGCATTTTTTGGTGTTGCTGTGAAAATATAACTGTTTGAAAATTTGCCAAAGTCAGAAGCAAACTTTCAGTGACTTGGAATGGAAAGCTCTTGTCTTTTTTTTCATGAAAACTGAATGTTTTAGTGAGTGGTGACCTAATTATTTACTGCAGGACCTGTTCATGAACTCAGTATCCATTTTTCTTTCTATCTAGGAAAGTAGATACAATGCCTTTGTACTCAATTCCAGAATCATGATAGACAAGCATTAATCCATCTTTTGTTAAGACAAACAAATTTCATTTCTAAACAAAATTCTGTAAATACTACAAGGGTTGATAAATTCTACATTGCTGTAGAATTGGCCTGGAAAATAGGATTACTTAATCATAACTAATCTTTCAGGTTTATATTTTAATCTATTTAAGTTGTTTTCCAGCTACTTTTGATACAAACATAATTTTGGTACTATAAAGACGTGATGTATATTTAATACAGCACGGTACATTCTGTTCCTGCTCAAGTTTTTTTCTGAAGAATTTCTTTTAATGTTGTATGTCTCTATGAATTTTATTCAAAGTTACAATTTTCTTGATTCAGGTAAAGTTGATTTATATTGTGATTAAAAGAGAAATTACAATAACAAGTTTCTTTTATGTTCAATAAATACATGCAGCTATAAGTACAAAGCTAATAAGCTTTGATATTCTTATTGTAAATTTTTAAAGTAATTGTAAAAATTATACATAGGCACCACTCTAAAATGTATAACTTATAATCCTAAGTTTGAGTCTTAACTGTAGTTTTTTAAGGAGTTACAATACTTTTTTTATCCTCCCCAACAATTAGGTTTTGAATATTTTTTAAAGGTCATTGATTTATTAATGTGCTTAACTCTTATTTTTATGTTTGGTATGATATAATGACTGTAGAAATTATTTTCTCATTTTACACAGCTGTTGCATTTTCAAATATTTGATTGTTCTTTTTCTAAAAGTAAACATAATATTCTTTGGATGTTTTGCAATCAAGTTTAGCAATAAGTCTAAGGATATGCTGCTTTTTATTGTCAGCAAAAAAAATCATTCTTCATTTCCAATAGCCTGCTAAATTAGACCTCTCCTCACAAGTCAGACATCACTTGTCACATCACACAAGGCAACAGCTTTTGCAGAAATTCACATTAGAGGTTGTTGGCTTCCCTGGAAGTCTTCAGGCATAAGATACATTGGACTGAAAACTATAGAACTTACTGAGAAAATAATTTTGTTATGAAAACTGAATTTGCAATTTCCTACTTGTAGCAACAGATTTGGGGCAAAAGAGCCCATTACGGAAACCTATTTTCTTACGTGCAATTGGGCCATTTCATGGTTTACATTGCTAGTTTATGATCAATTTGTTCTGCTTGGAATTTTCCATTAGTGAGCTCTAACACCATAAAAAATAACTTTGCTATGCTCAGTATATATAATGCCACTTTATTTTAAAAGGGAACATTTTATAATTTAAATTAAAATTAATAATATATGCATTTATATGGCTGAGTATTTCAGTTATTGTGAATCAAGCATGGGAATAATTTCAGACGCTGATGAAATTCAGCTTGTTCTAAGATGAATAATGACAACTGCTTAATAGTGCATGGCTTTGCTAACAACTTCATCTATATAAAATGGCTAGAGAGCTATTTTGGGAAAATATGAGAGAGGTAGAATTATCCTAAAACAGGGATTTGCTTCCTGATAAATTCCACATATGCCATTTTGGAGGTATATATATGCTTCTTGTACAGTTAGCTTCACTTGCTCTAGGAGCAACAAGATGTCTCACTGGTTGGTAACATTGCTTTTTTTGAACTTAAGTGGTGCCAGATGGCAACTACAGAAGAGACATTGTGAAGCTCAAATACCTGTAAAAGGGAAAAGTTGTTGAATTGAGTGACAGCGGACAAACTTGGCAAAGAAGATACCAGTGTTTTACCTCTGTGAGAATCTTCATGGATCACCATTTGTAAAACCAATAAGGAAAATAATCTCATCTTCCATCAGAATGGCTTCAGAATTTAGACTGTCTAAAAAATAGGAGTAGAATGTCCTTTATATGACTCAAGGGCAGAGCCAGTGTAGAAACTTTTTCCATTTTCCCATTAAGACAATGCTTTTACCAGTTGAGGAGTAGTATTTGAATACTCTCCCATGGAGCTTTTAATATTGTAGACAACCAACTGCAAGTTATGATAAATTGTTCTCAAGAATGTTTAGAAAATCAATCCTTAAAAAATTCTGGATGGAGTAGTTTGGGGAAAGTTTTACCAAAAAAATATTTAAAATATTGTCTTTCAGAAATTGGAAATACAACCATTTTAAGTAGGTTTTTTCTGTTAACCATTTGGTGCTGGTCTTGACAGGAGCAGAAGTCTGCTAGTGATCCACTTGCAATTTTAGGATTCCTAGTCTCTAAAGATCGTATTGATCCAGTGTCTCCGAGCTCAGTTGAACACAAATGATTATGTATTTTTTGAAGAGTCAGTGTTCTGCAGTCTTTTTATGTGCTCTAGAGTATGACACTGACAAAGGAGGATACCACAGAGAAAGAAATTGAGTTATTCTTCTTTGCAGGATGATTTATATATGTAATGAGAATTCTATGCAATAGTTGCATAATCCTTGTTGTGCTAGGGGTCCAGTATTGTTTGACATCTTCATTTACGATCTGGATGATGGGGAAGAATGCACCCTCTGCAAATTTGCAGATGTTGAAAAACTGTGAGAAGTGTTTGATACACCAGATGGGTGTTTCTGTTCAGATGGACTTCGACAAACTGGAGAAATGAGCCAACAGGAACCTCATGAAATTCAATGATTACTGAACTGAGAGAACAGAACTCATATATTATGACTTTCAAATTTTTGCTCTGTGTATTTTGATTAAAAAATAGTTTACTTTTATAATAGCCTCACAATGTTCTAAAATTTAATATAGCTATGCATAGACGTATAACTGATATTTCAATGGTTTTAGTTGTAAAATTTGTATCTTTCTGATTTATTGATTCTTCAGCAAATCATTTGGTTTGGGTAAATGAAATAGCCAACCAGCTATTGTAACAGCACTGTCACTTCTAATTACACATTCAAAAAGTTTATTTTAGATATATTAAGATTCTACTTACCACTTACTTTATTTTAGGTTCTGTGGTCTTTGGAATTAGGCCATTGGATCTCAGAGGAACCATATGAGCTTTCATCCAGCTTCCCTGCAGCTCCTGTAAGTTTAATGGTCCTTTAAGCTTGTGAACCTTCTTTTGTTTATCTGGGATATGATTTGCCCTCTAAATAGGTTTTGTGAATATGAAAGCCTACTAGAAAAATATTTTCTAAAGCAGATACTGTAAGGAGTTATTTTCTTCTTCATCCACTACTTTTTGAAGTGTGTGCAAAAACTTTGGTACATGCGGAAAATGCAAAATATTGGTTCACCAATTAACACCTGAATAAACCAGCATCTTACTGAAGTATAAATGTACTTTATTTCTATCTGCACCTGTATACAAACTAGAGAGGCATGTTATTGCCAAATGGAAAGATTTACAGGTCAGGGACTCAATTTTTTGGCCCAGTTTTTTTCCATTTTTTTTTTGGGTAATGGAAAATTACTGTGGTCTTCTGGAACTGCTAGGCAGGAAAAAATGAAACATTTTTCCTGCCTCTAATAATCATTCTCAAGTACTAAATTGGGAACAAGAGCAAAAGTGGGTATGTAGGGGAATGATGTACCTGTCTAGACCTCAGTGCACTTCATGTATTGTAATTTACTAAACAAGAGTTTTATTTTAGTTTAAAAACTAGCTGGTTACTAGTCAATCATTCCAATATTTTTCCTTCCACTAAATTAGTGTCAGCAATTTATTTCTCAAAGTTTCATACAGACTTTGAAGAAAGTACAGTTGAATGTGGTATGAGATTTAATTTTACCATAATTTTATTAACTGTTAGGAACTTCTGTTTAGGATTCTTTTTAAATCTGTAACTTATGTAAATTTACATATTCAACATGAAGCTTTATTTCATGATTGTAAATTGTTTGCTCTCAAAGTTTAGGGAAATTGTAGCAGTTATTCTCAAATAGCCCTAAAGAAATTAACTATCCATTGTAATTTAATATTTTTTTCATAAAACGAGAAAGTAGATTGTTTTGTACAGCAAATACAGTAAGAATGGTAAAACTTAATGTGAAAAATAAATAAGAAGCATGTTCTTTTTTTCCCCTATTCTTTATTTCTATGAAAAAATCTACACTGAATTTCATGAGAAGTTGCTTTGAGTTTTCTGTTTCTTTTCAGACTACACCTTGATTAATAACAAAGTATGCTATCAGTAACAATGTACTTAGCATTCTATAGAAGTGATTCCTCTTGGAGTTGTTTTTGAGATTCCATTTAGAGGTTTTATTCTTGAAGCAGAAGTAAGGAGAATTTGAGAAATGGTGAGAAGGTAAAATTGAGGGAAGTTAGGGTGGTGCTAAGAACCTGGATCACTTCTTTTTCCAATGTGCTGTTCTTGCAAAGCAACCAGGCAATATTTCCATTACCATTCCAATCATTCCCTTATATAGTCACTCTCATTTCTTACTGTAATAGATACCTTCTTTTTAAGATTTTATTATTATTTGAGCATGAATGGTGTTTTTATTTGCTTGTTTTTTCTTGTTTCTTTCCTGCTTCCTAAAAAGTACTTAGAGAAAATGGAAGTACATTCTTGTTTCACATAGTGTTTATTTGGAATTAAAAGTAGGGGTTACCTTGCTGTTATGTTTTACTTGTTTGTACCAAGTCCAAAGCAGTTTTTGCAGCCTTCTGTGTCCTATTCTTGCTTTCCTTCTGACATGTCCTCCCGTTGCTTCACTTTGATGTTTGGAGTTCACGCCATGCAATCTTCTTCAGATGGAATGTCATGTAAAGGCATATTCCCTCTAAAATTTTACATTTGTGTTGATGAATTGATCCTTTTTCCCCCCCAAATGAAGTCTCATTAAACAATTGATGCATTCAATGTCTACATCAGTATTTTTGATCATTTTCCCAGAACAGTCATCAGAAGGCCTCTAATTCTATAAACTTTTTTTCAACAAATCAAAACTAGCCATGCAATGTTAAATTATTTTTGCCATGACCACTGAAATTTCAATTCAGTTCCAATGCCTGACCACTGAATTTTTTTTTTCTAATATCTAATCTGAATCTCCCCTGTCTCAGTTTAAGGCCATTTCTTCTAGGCTTGTCACTGCCAGCACAGTAGAGGAGAGACCAGACCCCATCTCACTACAGCTTCCTTTCGGGTGATTGTAGGGAGTGATGAGGTTTCCCCCTGAGCCTTCTCTTCTCCCTCTAAACAACTCCAGGTCCCTCACCCCCTGCTCATACAATATTTTTTCTAGGTCCTTCACAAGCTTTGTTGCCCTTAAAATACCTTTTCTTAAGTTAGCTTCCAGGCATATGTCTGGGGTTTTTGTTTTGTTTTGGGTAAAGTTCTTGCATTGTAACTAATTCAGTCATGTGTTGAAATCAAAGTTTCACAAAAATACTAGGCAAAGAATAAACATGAGAATTAAAAGCTAAGCTTAATTTAGAGAAAAAACTCCACTAAATTATTGTGATGTATGAAGAAATATCTTCTCAATCTTACTGGGATGTTCAGAACACAATTTTAAAGCATATAGTAATAAAACCAAGGGGAAAAAAAAAAAAGCAAAGATCACCCAGTAGAGTAATTTATTCACATTGTGGTGTACATTGAGGGCCTACCTACAGAGGATTTTTTAGGGAGAAGTCCTAACCTTACTGAAAAAACCCCATAATGTGACCTTAGATAATTTTCAGATTATTTTTCTTCCTGTTCTTAAAATGTATCTTAAAATGTATCTTCTTAAAATTTGTATCTTAAGAAATAAGCATAAATTTAATTGTATCACAGAACATGCATATGTTTTTCAGTTAGGTTATTTTTACAAAACATATAGATATATTACAGCACCAAGTAATAAATGATTGTCATAGACAACCGGACATCTGGTGTTAATGCCGTTGTCTCAGTTTATAAAATACTGGTCAGTTATTTTACAGGTAAATGACAAGGGAAGAAAAAAAGTGCAGTCTTCATAAAAATGTACAGGAATACATGCTATATTGTAGGGATTTTCTGTAATTTAAAGACAGTGACTGAAATAGACTGAAAAATGATGATTTTTGTAAATGGTATTTCCCAAGAATAAATGCAAACTATTTAATGCTGTTTGTCCTCAATAAGTAAGAAGTTGTTTAGAAGACTATGGGGGAAAAGAATGTATTCCCTAACTAGGAATGAGCTAATTACAGAACAGTTTGGGGGTTTTTTTATGTACATAAAGGGCACACATGACACAGAAAGATAAATAGTTCCACATCTAGCTAAGTGTTTTATATTAATGTTTAAAGTTCAGAGGTGAGGTGGAATGCATATTCCTTAAAGTATTTTAGGGTTTTTTTTCACAGTTCCAGTTATTTACTAACACATACATAACATAAATGATCAGTAAAACGGAGTCCTTAAGTTGTCTGACGGTTTCTTGGATGTTCTTTTTATTGAGTCATTTGGCCAAATCACTGTTGTATCAGGTTGATGCTTCAGACTTTGTGTCTGGTAGAATAATATGAGCTTTAGCTGATCAAGGTGACTGCAATTCAGGAACTGTACTGAACTGACCCCTTCAGAACACTAGTGCATGTTTCTGGAAAACATTGAAAAAATGAGGCAAGTTGCTTGGTAAAATAAGTCTTTGAAGACTATACAATACACAATTCACACAATGACAAAGCATTTAGAAATCTGCTGGTCGAATCATCATAGTTGTAGCTTTGAGAGAGTATCCCGAGCCCTTCCAGTAGTACCACTTGATCCCATTAAACTTGTTGTTGTTCTGTCGTAATGGATAATACATTCCATTGAGGTTGGAAGGACCACATGCGTCAAACCACCATCCTGCAAGACAGAAGACAAACATCAGCAGAAGTAATTTTCAAAATAGTATTTAAGGTCACTTTGTTGTCTGGAAATGAGAAAGAAATCTAAACCCAGTTTTTTGTTCTTACAATTTGGAAGTGTAGGTATAAAATACTTGCACCAAACTCAGGAAAGAAATGTATTTGTGTATCGACTACATATTCTTGACTTTTACTCAATTGAGAAGGGAAAGTGTTCAATCAGTTTATTATCCACATCAAACACTTCTGACAGTCCGAGGGTAGAACACAGCTTGAACTATAATGATATTGAGTTGCCTTTGGTAAACTCCCGTTCTTCACAAATTTAAACTCCTTTCTTAATTCTTTCTAGAGGAACTATTCAGTTCTCTGGGCAGGTCAGTTCAAAACCTCCTGGAACTTCATAAAAAGGGAAAGAAGAAAAAACCAGCCCAAGTGTACTTTGTATCCTTATATTCCTGACTTGTTAGTGGGTCATAAGAAAAAAATATTTTTATTAATAAAGTAATATATTTATATTTCTGTTACAGTGGCAATTGTGTGTGTGTTGTGTTTTTCAGGGCGTATTCCAACTATCCTTTTGGATAAACTGAAGCTGTCTTTTTTTCTTGCAGCTTATCCTATAGGAAAATGAACAATTGCTTGAGGTAACAGGAGGAGAAGCCAAATTTACAAAGCACTTGTTTACATTTCAGAATGTGGAATTCTAGATTAAAAAATTATATAGAATCACTTGTGTAGTTGAAGATAAAAATACCACCTAGAACTCAAATATAACTGGTGAACCATCATTAGAAAAATATAGATATATCTGTGGTATATCTTTACCACTTCATAACTATATCGAAATAAGGTATTAAATTCTTGTGCCCTTCTCTGGCACTTGCAGCACACAGCTCTTGGGGTTTTTTCTTCTTGGGTAGTTAGGGAGAGAGTCTATGCCTAAAGAATCAGGAGGCATTTCACTGACAAGCTGAATCTCTGAAAGAGGCTTTTTGCAGGGTGCTGGGTTTTGGTCTCTGAATGAACCTCATTCCTCGGAAGAAAAATCTGCTGTGTCTCTGATTAGTTCCATAATTACAGACTTTCTTGTATACCAACTTCAGGGACTTATTTTATCTCCAGTTCTAACTTCTCTTTTTTTTATTTTACTATCTTTTGTCAAATGGTAAAATTTGACTCCATCTCCAGACTTCATCTGGAGTCACCATACTAGTATTTCTATCAGCAAATTTTGAACTTTTTTAATAATCAAAATTTACTAAGTCAAAATTATCACCATTTATCTCGTAGACAATTTCAGTGCCAATAAAAATAGGAAGACTGAGAAACATAAAAACATTCATACCTCCTGTTAGCATTTGTGAACATTTGCAAATACATTTGTCATTGTCTGCATCCTTTGTGCTAAAATCATTTCCTGGTTGGCTTATACTACTTATTTTGCCTGCTGTCCCAGTAAGTCCTTTAAGGTAAATCCTGTAGAAGTGAAAAATGGAAAAACAATTATTATGTGGAAGTTGATGGTAGTTATCTGCAAAATAATGACAGAATAATTTGCAATAAATATCCTGTTCAAATGGTTTCATTCGCTTCTGGCCAATGTACTGCTGTAAGCTGTTTTTCAGCACAATGTTTTTAGATGAAAAGAAATGGTCAGCACAATATTCTAATCAACATGTGTTTGTTCATGTCATATTAGAAGAAAATGAGAACAAATAGACAATAACTTCTAGGATTTTTCATACAGATCATGTAGTAATACTGAAAGTGCATTTCTGTACTTCAGTGCAACAGTACATGCAATTATTTTTATTACATTCAAAAGTTTAAACCAAACCTTTTTGATTCCTATATTGCTATTAGTACAACACAGCAATTTAGCATTACAACCCCACATATATGAGACAACAGCCTTACTAGGAGTATTAATTATGAGCTAGTAAATGGTATTTTAGAAGTTTCTCAATTATTTCCCTTTCCATTGTCCTAATTGCTCATCCTTTTCACATCATTCATAAGTTTTAGTGCTAGCTCATCACAAGTATTTCAGTTTGCTTCAATTCCCTGGCAAGTTAAGCTTTCAGTGAGGCTGCTGCTGTTGGGACATGCTTGCATGGGTGCCAATGCAGTCTCAGTGGGGAGAGACACAGGGCACTGAACTGGGCAGGGCAATTACACAGCTGTTCCTGTGTTACCTTAAATTGGAAGGACTTGAACCCTCTGCTCTGACTATCTTTTTGGTGATTGCATTTCTATTTGTTTAAAGAGGAGATATGACTATCTGAGGAGGATTAACTAGTCCCCTAATCAGTCTTCATCTTGCATTTAATTCTCTGCTTATGATAAAAAATTGTCTTTGGTAGTTTAACAGAATATTTTAACCCAGTTCATATTCCCTCTTTAAAAATATAATTAATTAATTAATTAATCTTCATTTAGATTTCAAAGGATCAATTCATTACATATGCTATTTAATTATCTCTTTAAAAAATGACTGTTTTTTCTTGAGATTAGTTTCAAAATTATGTAAGCTGATTGCTAACATAAATGCTATTAAAGGTTCCAAGTATGTATGAGCCTAGGCTGGGCCTTCAAATATCATCTGAAGTCTAATATAAGCATGGTATTATTTACTTATTATTAATAATAAATTTTAAAGGTACAGTTTAGTATAACAGAAGATGAGAGGCAGTGGATGGAAATTGAAATGAGATATTCTGACTGGGTATCAGAAAAACTTTTTACCATGAGGAAAGAAAAGTAAGTAGGTTGTGCCATCTCCACCTGTGGAGGTTACCTAGACCCAAACGAAAAACCCTGAGCAACCTGGTTTGACTTCATAGCTTTGAGATCAGGAAGTTTGAATAAAACAAAGCCCATTCTGATCTCAGTTTAATATGAAGAAATATCAGTTTTATGGCCTAACTCATAATCTTTCCAGCATTCAGAATGTACTAATCTTTTGAATGTAATGGATCACAGAATCATAGAATTGTCTGAGTTGGAAGGGACCTTAAAGATCATCTAGATCCAATGCCTTTGCCATGGGCAGGGATACCTTCCACTAGATCAGATTGCTCAAAGCCCCATTCAGCTGGCCTTGAGCACTGCCAGGCATGGGGCATGGAAGATGTTCTTAACTGAATACTTTCTTTGCATTTTTTTTCTTTTTTATAATGTTAAATATGTTCTTTAAACCACTCCATTTTATAATGAATTCCTTCTTTGGTTGCATATTGTAATAAAATTGCTTTTGCCATCTTAGTTTTCAGTAATTATCTTCTAATATTGTAAATGGATAAGGGTAATCACCCATTTTGCAAAAGTTGCCTTTCTAAGTATTTTAAAGTATTACTTTAAAAAAATCTCTGCTGTAGATTCTGACTCTTTCCAGATGAAAAAATATTTACTTTGGAGTTGAGACAACTAAATACTACCAAGCAATTAAGATCTAACCTTTTGTGGGGAGCAGATGCTGATAGTTTTGAACTGCTTTGTTTGCATATAAGACCTGAGATGAAATAACAGCATCAGTTCTCTCATGTGTCAGGTTGACTTTATTTACAACAAATAGTTGCTAGAGATCTTGGAAAAAATCATCTAAATGTAGATAATTTTTCTGTCCAGTCACCCAAAGCTCCATGAATCTGTAAGAGTCTTACAAAGAAACATTTCATGGCCCATGTAGTAGGAAAGCATTTGTTATACTGTGAAGTCTTTAGGTTCTTCTATAATAAATCAAACTATTTATTGCATTTACAGAGTCTGCTGAATGAACTGTGAATTGCCCATATATTTCAGCTGTGGCTGATACTATTTCAAAATGTGTAATACTCTGATACTATTTAAAGTGCATAATACTATGATAATATTTATATAAAATATTTGTTTAAAATTTGTATTATTTCTTATATTAACCAAGAATTAAGAAGAAGTTGTGAACCTTTGCATTTTATAGGATTAAAACATAAATCATAGGCCCATTAAAATTTGGTGTTTAAATTGACAAGTTAGTGGTGGGCGAAATGCACATTTGCTCTATTTTCACAGGTAGGAGAGTTATTGAGAATCTAAGCCAGTGGCTTATGGAAGAATAAGGCCACATGACCTCAGTGTGCTGTTTAAGACAACAGAACAGTTCCTAGAACCCACTGACAAGGGAAATCCTTGCAGTATAATTCATCTTAGTCATCCACTTTCCAGAAATGTATTTATTGCAGGGAATCAGGATTTGATAGCAACTGCAGACAGGTTCCCAGTGTCCTAATGATTGTGCACTGTCACCTACTATATTGGCACATGTATCCTATCTTATTCCATCCTATCTCGTCATCTTTGCATTTTGTGTGTTATACTCACTCAGGATGCACTAGTAGAATACACATTTTCTCCTCTGGAAAAAATTTTTTTTAGGCAAGAGATGAAAAATGGAGAAAACATTATCTTCTGAGTGAACTGGAAAATAGTCATGATTTGTATTAAATCAGGCCATGCATCTACACAGTTTAGAAAGATTACTATCAGAACTTTTTTTTAATTAGATCAGATTTTTCTGCTTACCTGTATTTTTGTTCTTCACTTGCTAGAGAGAAGTGGTCATACAATGAATATGCCTCATTTCCTTCCCAGTCTTTCAGTTGTATTTTAAGAACATAACGCTTCTGATTAGTCAGTTGAGAAACAAACTCATTTCCCAGCCAGTACTCCCCAGCAGGATCACCAAATCCCTGTAATTCAAGTTGTATATTTAAATAGCTTTGTTTGGGTGGGGTTTTTTTCCTTTGAATTTGAAATGATCACTTTATCAATTTTTAAGTTTAATCATTTTCAGCCTGTCAACTAAGAATTTTAGTGTGTGTCCATTGGCATTATTGATCTATAATGTTTCAAAAAGTTGATTTCAGCAACGACAAACTCAGGAATCTGAAACAGTGAATCAATATTACTTAGTTTTGGAGCAGTTCCTACTGTTGCCACTAGAAACACAAATATAAACAACTCAAAAAATGTAGACATATGATGGAACAGTTGATTAAAAAAAAAGTAAGGTTTCTCTTTAAAAACAAACATCACACTTGCAAGTCTGTTAAGGCAAACAACTTACACTACTCTGACATTTTCAAAATGAGCATCTGAGGACAAAGACCATTTTTTAAAGTTGCTTACATTCTAAGGATGCTATTAATGTAACTTTAGCATATTAGATTTCAAATAATAATAACAGCTGATATTAAGACTTCAGACAACATTGTTTACCATCTTGTACTCCTTCCATGTCCGGTGGAAGTCCACACTGCCATCTTCTCGTTTCTGAATAACTGTCCAACCTCCTCCAGCAGTTTCCATGTCACAGTAGGCCTACCAGAGTAAGCATGTTACAGCCTAAGTGCATGCAGTCACAGCAAAACAAAACCAGAAATCATGTAGCTTGCATCATTCTATGTAGTGGCAAGTCATGTGGAAAATATGAGTTAACCTAAAAATACAAGTTTTCATAGCTTTGATACAAATCAGTTGTGGTTGTCCACAAATAAATGTGATTCCTCAGTATATATCACACTTAACCGAGTACCTTAACAAATTACACCTTTCACTTCTCCATCTTTTTTGTGAGAGAGCCATTCAAATTTTCCATGACTTGTCAAATTCAGGCAATTAACAAACTGAAATATATTTTTATTATCAGAGCCATTGTTCAGTGCCTTTGCAAATGGTCTGACCCCAAAGTTAATTCTAAGTGTATTATGTGAAAGTTGTGTCTTAAAGCCATGTTATTATACAGACTGCAATGAACATCTTCCATGTTTGAACAAAAAGTAATAACTATAAGATGTTTCCAACTATTCATAAATCACCTTTGAATTTACCAAGTTATTGCTAAAAATTTGAAAAGACTGGCATGTAATAAGCAGTTCACTGAACTCAGTTTTAGAATACCCAGTAAGTGCATCCCTGGCACAGTAAAATTCAAGTTTATAGGTGACTTGTTCAATCAGTCTCCCAAATTAAATCACTTCAGTGTCAGAGTTGCAAGGTATTATTGAAAGTGCCAGTATACTGGGGAGATGCTGATGGGAAAAAGGTCTTTTGAAAATTTATTGGAATTGTGGATTGATGTTTGGGAGAAGTAAGGGATAAATTAACAATAAAATTTAGTGAATATGAGAATATTTAGTACAATTTTTCCTGAGAAAGGATTTCAAATTGTTGTCCCTAATTCTGCTTTTCCAAAACTAACAAAACTTATAATTAGATGAGTGAAGTCAGTGAAGTAGTATAGGCAAGATTTGACTTCTTGCACTTCGATAGGTATGGAATACAGATATTTCATCTGTAGAGTCATTAAATAAATAATTTTAAAAGAAACTAGACAAGTATTTCATTATGAATTTGGATGTTTCCTTCTTTGTTTAACAGTTCTCTCAGTAGTCTTATTTCTTGCCTAACAGCTGCTTGTCACAATATGCCTATAAATGCCCCCAATCATGGCTGCATGACACTGAAACTGTAATGTCTTTTTCATCCTCTTCTATGGGAGACTGTCTTCAGTGTTAGTGTTAGCAGATTTGAGATCTTTAAACTGTTAGGCATCCTGGAAATTCATTGAACAAGTATGATTTCAGAGAAGCCAGTTTCCTTCTGTGCTGTGGTAGTGTTACGTGTCTCATTTTGGGATGTTAAGTGTGCTCCTTATTAAGATTTCAATATAGTTGGCTCTTTTAGGGTATATAGGCTTTGTATGTATGTTATACACTCATGTCTATATATTTATATAAAACAAACAGAGTATTTACAGTTCAAGCAGTGTCATATATACTGTTGAAAGGCATCAGACCTTTGAAAGGAAAAAAATCCTTCCAGCTGCAAATATCAAATATATTAGTGTTTCAACAGGCTGTTGCACATTGAAAATCCAAAGCAGAAACTGTGCTTTAAGCTTGCAGTAGACTCTGTTCAACATGAGAGAATCACAAGACATTCAGTTGGAGATTTTTAGGAAAGATAAAATAAATAAGGAAAAGAGTTGGATAAGGGGTTACTTTTTAAAGTATGTCTTGTGAATGGAATATATTGAAAGCAGTAACCTCAATTTTTACTGATGTATGCAATTCCTTACACCTCAAAGTCTGGTTTGTGTTTGGCTTTACTAACATCTGTATTTAATGACTGGTAAAAGTTTGATAACAGTGTATAAATTAATTTAGTTAAAATAAAAATTCCCTTCAAAGGAAAGGCTGAAGATAAGGAATTGTAAGAGAAGATCAATCTGTTTTAGAAGGCTAACTCATGATGTGTAGTGTATATGTGAACACTAATTTCCACAGAGGCCTATGAAGGGGATTCTAGGAATGGGCTAAAGCAGATGCAAATACTTTTTTAAAGCATCAATACAAGTTAACAAGCTGATTTAACAATGATCAAGTATCACTGGTCGTAGATAAAGTTGTTGACTCTGAAGCTTCACCCCACTTAAAAGAACAGTGTAAGCAGCCAGATGGAAAATAGAACTATTTCATCCTTCTCTGAAATACATAGTTTTTAACTATGTATAATGGGAGGCCATGTATTCATTTGGGCTGTGGGTTCAGTCTGATATTGCTATTGTAAATGTTAATTGATGCTTTTGAATGTTATGTGCAATTTCCTTTCCTTTCAAAGTCTAAATTTCACTTTAGTTGGAATGAATACTTTGAAAAAATCAATGCCTTTAAATAGCACTTTATTTTGTTCTAATGGGATTAAAATATAAATAGTGAATGACTGTGAATGTCTATCATAAAATATTCCTGTTACAGGCAGTATCAATTTTTAAGTGAATGGTAAAACAACTAGCTTTAATAGACACTATAGATTCTTTGAGATAAATGCTGAGGCACTGCAAATTAGTTCCCAAAGGAAAAAGCAACTCACTAGGAACTGGAGAAATTGAAGAAGAGATGACCATAGAAACCTCATGTAGATTATTCTTACCAGTAATAATTTTAAAAAGTTTACATAAATTTGGGAGTATAATTTTTTCACACCAAAAAAATTTCATGTCAATCAACTCTTTCTCCTAACACCCATGACTAGAACAGAACTTTTCTGCCCTTTCAACCTATTCTAGATTTTATGTTCTAATGAAAGACATGTAACATTTCATAAAACTAGTAAAAATAGATACCAAGATTAGGCAGGCAGCAGGAGTCTTCAAACAGATGCCAAAAAGAATAAAGAGATTAGCCTCTCAAGTTACAAAAAATTGGAACGGAGATTATTTGATGCATCTTGTGAACTGCTTCAGTACTTACATTTCTAGCAGCTGTAGCACTGTAAGAGGGTATTTGGGCTCTAAGTATTTTCAGACCTGCTTTAGAAATGGTAAGGCTCAGGCTGTGTTATCAGGATGAAGAGCCACAGCTGGTTTTATAGCAAAGCAAGTGCAGTTGCCACATCTTTGCAGTGACCCTTTGCATCACTTTCTGCTGTTGTCTGAACACTTTTGAGTCATTATGCTTTTGAGCCAATGATGGTTTTATTCTGCTATCTCTATCTCCTAGAGATGTGACTAGATAAGAGCTACTGTCTAATTGGTTCATGAGGTTGCTGTAAGCATAAAACTGTTGATTTTTCGTAGTTTTGCCTCTGCCATTTTTCCTTGTGTCAGCAGTCTTTTGCTGTTTTCCTCAGTGTTTTCAAAAGGACTTAGCTATTGTCCTGGTACAGAACAGGAAAGTTTGAAAATATTAATGGAATTAAATAATTGCTTTCCTCTCGGCTGTCATATGCAATTACTTAGTTTTGGATTATGATGGGAGACAAATTAGTAATGTGGGATCAGTTACAGATTACACAGAAGTTGTTTATAAGCCTGTTGGGAGGTCAGAAGGTGTTACAAGAGGAAAAGACGAAAACATAAACAGCAGTGCAGCACTTTTGGCAAATAAAAAAGGTCACTCTGTTTCCTGGTCTTAGTAGCTGTCCACATCATAAACAGTTGAAAATGGTGTAACATGCTGATTGTCCCTAACCTTCATTTCCTTTGACAACTCCTCTTATGCATTTATATTTGTATAAAAAATCAGCATCAGGTTAAAACTTTTTAGTCTCTTATTTTCAATGTCATACGGTAAGTAAAACCTTCCCTGTCTTTTTCTATCTGAAATGGACAGAATAAGATTTTAATTCTTTAATATTATTAGATGACTGATTTAATACTAAGTGAAATTATTACATTTTACTACTTTTTAACCAGTAAATTATCAGAATGGGTATTTTCATTAAGTATTTTAAGCCTCCGTGTTCAAACGTAAAGCATTTAGTATTTTAGTCTAGGAAATTTGTACTTTTGTACTATTGAAAATGCAGTGTTAAAGTTTGTGACAAATTTTTATTCTGTAATATGTCATGCACTTGTGCCTGCTTTTAGAAAATATGCATGCTCTGTATACTATATTTAACAGTAAAATTAAAACCAAAGATAAAAGCTTTAGACAAGCCATAGTAAGAGATCCAAGGAACATAAATCTTCCTGAATTGTCTAACAAACACTGCTGCATTCTATTACTTTAGAGATGCAGTAGCTTTCATCTTTCACTTTTAAAATTGTGATTGTAGATATCTATGCTATTTAAATGCCATTCAGCTTCATGCATAATAAAACACTTCATTGCATCTTATGTAACTAATTTTCTTGTGAAATGGATGTATTTAGACTAGTTTATTCCAAAGGAAAACCAACTTCTTTATTTTCCCCCCAGGAGAAGCAGACTGCAAATAATTTCTCTAGATTATATCTACAAAAATTACAGTGTTTATGTACTGTATTTTATAGATCTTACCAAACAAATTGCTTATTTCCTTCAGCTGAGAGCTTTGTGAGTGTAAAGATCACAGTCTGGCTTGGGCTAAATGAAGTTCTAGCACTTCAAAGGCTAGTCACTGGTGAACTTCATTTCTAAACCTTTGTTTGGGAAAAAAAAAATGCTTTCTCTGTCAGAGCTTTTCCACATTGCACCTCTTTTTCTACTGCTTTTTTACATTTTCTGTTAATTTTTCTGATGTAATAAAGTAGAGCCTTGGGAATTACGTAAAATATTTCATTTTTTGTGTAAAGGAAATATCTACAATAGAAATTAGAAAATAAAAACATCATAAAATTATTTAGTGTTTCTCTAAGAAATACATTAGGCATTTTTTAATATTCATATGTCACTTAGCCTCGTCAGCCTGCTGTGCCTTCATCATGTAAGCCCCACTTCCTCACTCCAGGTTTTTGGTTCTTTAGCCTCACAATCCACCTGGGACTTTTCTCCCTTTCAGATTCTATTGATTCTTTCAACTGAATTATACTGTCCAAAATGTTATAATTTTATTTACTTAAGTAGATGGAGCATCTCTGCCAGGCATCCAGTGTATCATCCACTGAGTGCCATTTTCAGCTTAATGTCTCTTCTACAGAGGTATGGCATACTGCTTTAATTTAAATTGAAATTGAAGTTCATTTCAGTTACACACATAGGAGAAAAAATATCCATAGAGGAATTTAAACTGATCTAATGAAACCTCTGCAAACTCACCTTTTATATGAATCAGTAGTAATATTTTTCAGAGCAGTATTTTCCAGAAAAGTCCTCTCTGTTAGACAGTGTCTAATTGTTAATCTAATTGTTACACAAATGTCCTTAAAACTGTATGATACAAAGAACTGAAACCCATACATGAGTCCAGTACTACTAGACTACTTTCATGAGTATAAATCCACGAGTAATCTTCCATGTCCCTGATTTTACCTCCTTTTGCTACCTGAAGAGCCTTGGGCATATGAAGGGATTAAGACCTTAAGGAGACAGGAGTCTGCTGATCATGCAGAGCAACTCTGTTGGAGTTACAAATTCTATAAAGAAATAACAGTACTTTATTGATTTAATTACATTAATTATGTGGAAAAAATAATGAAATTCTGGCATGATGAAGCAAACAGCAAAATGTTATTCATTTCAACTGAGCCAAGATTTCACCTGAAGGACTTTTTTCTTCCTGTGAGATACTCAGATCTAGGAGTGATGAAATGCTTGTAAAAAACTTGGTAAGTAGTAAACTTTGCTATTAACTAGCCTTTAAAATAACACATTTGCCAGCTCAAATAACCTTTAACATGCAGTATGCCTAGGCACCTCTTTATAGTTATCCTACCTTCTTTTCTTGTGCAGTGTTTGAAACTGTTAAAGTGTAGATTCCACTTGTTGTCAGTCCAGATTTGAAAGCTTCAGCACAGTCTTTGAAGTTGATTTGCTCCTCTTTGGCTATGAAGTTGGTCTTAGCTGTTAAAAATACGATAGATAGTGAAGGCATTAAGAGGAAATTAATGAAAATTACTGAGAATCAACTTATGGTGTAATTGGCTCCTAGCAGTTCAAAAAATATGTCTGGTCCTGAAAGAAATGACAGATTAAGGTACTTATTATGTGTGTTATTACTTTGTATCATTTAGAGACATTATTCTGATAGGACTGTGGTTGGTTGACAGGTTGAAAAGTGCCTACACTTATTAATACGTTGAATGAGAAAACTCAGGATATTGCATCTCATTCAGCTGAACAATATCTGCTTCCACTCATTGCCCTGGCTGGACTCCTATATGCATTGCAACCTATGCATGCATCACCTACTTCTATGTACATACATAAGTAGCAAATGATTCTGTTAATAATGACTTTTGGCCACTACACTTAAGAAATTTTAAGGTTTTGGGGTTTTTTTTGCCCCTGTGCTGAGCAGGAGCAAACTTTGTATGTACCAAGCTGAAGCTTGGTAGCTCAGCCCAACTCATTAACAAGACATACCTTCTGGAATTCATTTGTGTAAAAAATACATTTTCAAATACCTAAGCCTTCTTATTCAACAGAACAATCTAAGGCTCATCTTTTTGTTCAGTTCTTTATTAACTATGGAGGTTGGAATTTCCTGGCATTTTGCCTGCTGACTGATATTTCATATTTGACCCTTTTGGGGTTGGTTCTGTGTATTTTCCTTTTAATTTAATCTAACAGTCACAGTCAGTTACTACAAAGGTTTAGGTGCCATATAAATACGTGCTTATATTACAGTTGCTTATTATGTTTTTAGCTTGCTTATTCATTATTTACCTGTTTAAGTGCTTTGCCTTAAATAGAAAAATAACACATTCAGTGTTTTAATTGCTTTTCCACACTCTATTGTTTGCATACTGTCTTAGAAGCTTTCCCTGCTAATTTTGTCTTTTTGGCAAACAGTCATTATTTTTTCCACTCTGGGTTTAATGGTGCCGTAGTCAACATGACTTTGACTTGTTTACTTATTTGTGCACTAGCATAGCAGATAACATCAGCAGGAACATGTACAACCTTGGTATTTAAGGGAATAGCGTCAGTTATTAAGACAAAAAACCTAGGAATTTACTTTGTTTAGAAAAACCTACAACCTATGTTATAATAATAACATATAGGACACTAAAAGTGAGGACTTTCCAACACCCTTTTCCTTTTCTGTGATCCACCTTACAGTAGTATATCTATATCTAAGACCACCTGTACTGTCTTTTAAGTTCTAATGACAACTTTTAACATTTTTTCCCAGTATTTAATTTTAAATCCTTTCCATTGGGGCTCTGTATGTCTTTTCCGCCACGAGAACTTTACAGGCAACTGTGCCAAATTTTTTTAGAACAGCTTCTGTCCAAGACATGAAATTCAAGGCAGGTAATGTTTAAATCCTGTGTAGCCATAACTTTGAGTTTATGGTTTGTGTGGGCTTTTTATGGAGCACGTGAATCTACATAAATCTGGAAGCTATGCTTGGTGGCTATGATTTGTTGCAGGGTTGTCAGGCATTTAGGGGTGAGATTATTGCCTATAAAGTTTGCTAAGCTGAGGGATTTTAGGATGAACAAAGATACCTTGGTGAAGAACTTGTGGGAGTACCTGCTGCCCTGGCCTGGTGCTTTCTGGTTTTGGGGGCTAAAAACTATGCCTGTGCTTATTCCTTTGCCTTTGGTAGCCACTATAATTCATCCTTTCTTCGATAAACTCCATGTGCATAAAGCAATGGGAGGTGGCAGAAACAATCTCTGTGAGCCAGGAAGAAAAGCTGCAAGCCTACAATATGCAGTCTCACCTATTGACACACATGTGAATGCCATGTGAGATGAATGATACTTGGCATCTCTGTATTTTGAATGACTGGAAAATTGGTTAAGAAGATAAACAAACCAGAGAAGATAAACAAAATGTTGAAAAAAAATCACAAAAATGTGATTGTTTCTCCCACCCCCTAAAAATGAGGTTAATTAACTCAGATGCAGAATTTGAGACAAAAAATACTGACTTTTTGAGAAGTATAAGTGTGTCAGAACTAGTTGTAAGACTATAGGTACCAATGTACACAAATAAAGAAATAGCACTGAAATGAAATAAGCACGTCTACTTTAACTTACAGTTTGGTGTTGATATCATAGTAAGCAAGCTGTGAACCGTCTCCATCAGATCATGTTGCTGTTTCTGTAGAACTGAGTTGTTTACTGTAGCTGTAACCAACTGTTTTTCTAGTTCTTCTATAACAGAACTCTGTCTGGCTACTAGGACTTGAAGCTGATCTTTTTCATCTTTTATTGACTTCAGCTGAAGCATGTGCTTGTCTTCCATCTCAAGAACTCTCTTCTCTAAAAAGCTAAATAAAAGATTACAATTAGGCTCTCCAGAAACAATTTTGAGCTGATGTCAAGAGAATCAAGCATGTTGTATAAGTTCCTTTCTTCATAAACACTCAACTTCATTCTCTGATGCTATGCAAGCATTAGACAACTAAATGAAATTCTAGTTTGATGCATATGCTTTAATATATTATATAAGTGCACTAATAAACAACATTGTCTAGTACAGTGTGTATTGCAGGCTTTAAAAGTGTAAGAATTGGGTATTTGATAATTCAACATTATTAAAGGAAAGACAAAGTGACTAAGTTTTTATGGGTTTACCCTATTAAAACATGAAGCTTATTTAAAGATGTAACTATGAACATTTCAAATATCCTATAATAAAATACATACTTAACATAAATGCTATGGCATTAAGACAGGGAAATGTGTGAATAGCTACTTGAAGATGGGTTACCCTTCTCCAGTTTTGGAGCTGGTATTATTACAGAACTGGCTGGGAACGTTATTTCACTGCTAATGGTTCTGATGTAGACTCTGAGAAGCTAATGTTAAAAGGTGCATAGCCAGAAGAGAGAAGTTAACCTAAAATCCATTCCTGTTACTGAAAAAACGTCCTGAACCTTATATATAGTTATGTTTCAAGCAGATTAGTTCAATGCAGATTGTATTTTGTTAGGTGAGAAACAATGCTTTTGTGTTTTATGTGGATGTTGCAAGGGTAGTCTAAAGTCTGCTGAGTTTAACACCAAAAAACATGACTTTTTAAAAATCAGTATTTCCTTTGCTTTCCATTTGATAAGGATGCTTGTTTTTCTTCAATTGGTTGATAAAACCTTTAGGGAATATATATATAAATGTAGTAGAGTAGTGAACAAAAATGTCAAAACATGTCTCCTGGGTTTCTTAAGCTAATTCTTTCAAAGAAAAAGCACTTTGCACATATGGTTCTCATTGAAAAACATTGCTTTGAAGGAGAAAACTTACTGTTATTGCTGCTTTTAGATTCCTCTGTAAACTATTTATTGCCAAAAGTAAAATAACACTGTGGTGATATGGAAACAAAACTAGCTGAAAAAAGGTATGAGCCTTTGGACCACAGCCGAGTACTGGAAAGGATTGGAGTAATAGTTAGATATTGGTCAATTCCAAAACAGTGACTCTTAAGGAATGTTGAATATGATTAGTGCTTTGTTTTTCTCACTACATTAGATAAAAATTGTATCAATGGCCTGGTTAATCATTAGGAGAGCTGTGTACCACATGGAAATAAAATTTTGGAGATGTGGTTACACTCAATTAGTTTGGGTCAGGTTAGATCAAATTCATCTGGCTAAGTCTAAAGAAGAATATAAATTGAATACAACTAAAGTACTGTTTCAGTTTTAGCCTTAATTTCCTCATATAAAGGAGAACTTTAGATGGTGAAGAACAATACATAAACAGAATACAAGAATAAACTTGCATTAATCTCATAGGCTTTAAGTAATATATGATCTTTGTAATGAATGGTGGTAACATTTTGTAATCAGTTTGGAGAGCTTGTGTACAAACCCTTATTTTCCTACTTGAGTACATTTGTTTCTAAAGCTAATAGAAGGGCACTTCATGGAGTAGCATTTTTTTGGGCTGTGCAAACTTACCTGTTTTTTTCTTGTAATTTAGTTATCTCATTGGTTTGATCTGAAATCTGTCTTTCTAGTTTGTTTGTTGAAAGTGAGTGTTCCAAAAGCTGAAGTTCAAGTCGGGTTGTCTGGTTTAATACCTAAAAAAATTTACAAAAAAAAGAAACTTCTTTTAAATAAGTTGTAATTTTGTTATGTTCTGAAATCATGCAAATCTCTATGTACACCTATGATTAAAAAAATATTTTTCAACACTTACTTTAGGCACAAATGTTCCCAGAATCAGAATGAAGAAGATTACACAGAGTTGCACTAATTTTGTTATTACACTACCATATATCACTGGGAATATTTCAGTAGTATGCTATGTTTCTGATGAGAGTTACTGTGTACTTTAGCTTTGTTGATATATCTTCCCCTGTGTTACAATAATTCTTATTTCACTTCTGGAACTATTATGGTTGTGACTCAAAGAAAGAGTTTGAGTTGTTTTCCCCATCTGGTGTTGAAAGTAAGTCTCTCACTCACTGAAATCTTGACACAGTTCTGAAGTCACTTGGTAGTTCTCTCCAAGTATTTTACTCAATCCCAAATTATGTTTTGAAGTGTTTATCGTGTGAACCGCACTTTAGTCAATTCATTCTCCACATATTAATATTACCTTTTCTCTCTATGCATTGTTTACAATTTATTTGCATCTTTAAATGAAAAAATGCAAATACTAGGAAATATGTATAATACTCTACAGTTTGTATTGCATTACTTTGAGGCAAGTTTTCTAGAAATATTTTCTCATTGTTTTAGAATAGCTTTTTTTAATTCAACAGAATTTGGCTTTCCTTGACAGGAAGAATTGATTACTCATGT
The DNA here is from genome assembly GCA_013401135.1 of Cettia cetti. Lineage (NCBI taxonomy): Eukaryota > Metazoa > Chordata > Aves > Passeriformes > Sylviidae > Cettia > Cettia cetti. The sequence continues at coordinate 62,984 of VZUI01019915.1, read as the reverse complement.
CCTTCATGTTAAACAGTCATTCAGGACATGATTTCACACTTAAGTGTAATTGAAAACTATTGCCAAAAGTAAGTGTCCTTGAAAGAGCAATTGTTTGGTTAATTTCCTTATGTTGCTAATTAAGCTCTTAACCCAGTCATCAGTAATTTCAAGCAGAGAAGGAAAGTTACAGTGATTATTTTCTTCCTCTAAGCAGAAAATAATTGAGTAATTTCCATAAAGACATTGCTGTGAATTAATAAATACATTCTCTCAACATTTGCAAAATATTGGGCTCCTGAATAATACAATGAAATTGAACTTAGTATGCCTATGAGCTATGAATTATCAGTTTATCAAAGAGTTCACAAAGTTTTGATTTACATTAAAAAATGTAATTTAATTCATTGGATGAATTCTACAGATAGTAAAATGTCTAACAGGATTTTAGGCTTTGCATACTTTTTATATTATACAAAATATCACATGCTGCATGATATATCCATTATTTGTTTTGACAATTATAGATCTGCATCTTCCTACCACATCTGCAAAACTAAAAATACATACCACTCTACATGGATTTGACTTGTCCTTCTACTAATATCTGCATTCTGTTTAACAGAATGTTTTATTGTACTTAATGCTTTTAAATTAAAATCCATTTGTTTTTGTTTGAAGTTAACAAATATACAGTAGGCAAGTTTACTTCAGTGTGAATACACTTTTCTAGCAGCCGCCTAATTTCTTTTTTCTCGATTAATCTCAGATTTGTTTATGTATCCCTTTGTTAACCATAACAGTGCATTGTGCTGGAAATGAACTGTTATCCCACTTAGAGTTATCTGTGAAAACATTAATTAAGAAGACATAGTTCTCTTGATAAGTTTAAAAAAATAAAAAAGGAAAGATTCAATCTAAAAAAGCTATTAAGCTGGTAAATGGAACAAAGACAGTTTAAAGAGACTCATTTAGCTAAGATTAGTAATGAGACGGCTGTATAAAGCACACTAGGACCTAACTGATCCCTGGATATAGTACAGTAGTTTTAAATACATTCTCTTTAAAGATTAATTTACCAATTGTCTTTCTAGACTTACTTAAAATTCTACTGTATTGAAAATCACTCAAGTGATAACTTGAGTGGCCTTGAGAGGGAACTATTTATCAAATACTAATGTTTTGTTAAGTTGGGTAGAACTGTGGGTCGTAATAATTGACTTCTAATTGTTGAACAGAAGCGTGTAATGCTAAACAATGTTAAATGTATAGCTGTCATATTTGGGAAGCAGAAGCATTTTGAGCTTGAAATTCATTACTTACTTGTGCTTCAACATCTGTTAATTTGCGGGTCTGTTCAGCTGTTTGATTTAGCAAGTTTGTGCCTATTTCAATCATTACTGCAGTCTGGTTCTGCACTGCAGTTTGCTGGATCTCTACCATTTCTTTCTTCATACTGTCTTGGATGTAATTCTCAAGCTACATGGGAAAGGAAAGAGAGAAGACAGTTGCATTCTTTAAATGGAAGGAAAGGGGGTAGTACAGTATGCCTGCTGGCAGCCTTGCTAAACAAATTTGGTCCTTGTCCTTGTCTGTTATGTATTTATGTTAAGTTTCCCAATGTTAAGCTCTGTGAGAGGAAGACCAAACGTGACAAGGAATGTGTGGCCACTCATTTTCTAAAGGCAGGAACAGAGATTTGCTGGAGTTAAGTAGTAGGTACAGTGATCAAAGTGCTTGTGGGCACTTGGAAGCCCTTCTGCCCTAGTGCTCCCACCATTGTAACCATCAGAGGAGCTTCACCAGCTTTGGCAGTGGTGGGAATTATTTAGAAGACAAAAGTTTAGGAGTTTAGTCATCTTCCTGTATTTACACATAACTATTTTAAAAGCATTTTTCATCACATGAGTAGAAGTCAAGAGAAGAGGTCAGATGTCATTTAACACTGTTATGGGTGCTTTTTTATCAGAGAATTTCAAATAAAGACACAAAATAGTAGAAAAACCTATAAATACTTCAAATGCTTATATTAAGGAATACAAAAGTTGTTTAAAATACTTGACTCTGAAGTAATTTCTGTCTAAACTAATAAGGCTTTTTTAGTAGTCATTTTATAACAGAGAACTCTGCTTTCAAGGAAAGTGAGGAGAAAATAAGTAGCAAGGAGAAAATTTAAGTAGCCTTTTGCGTAAATCTTTCTTTCTACCTGTCTGGATTATGAAAAAGCCGTCACATTTTTCTTCACACTTCTTTATTTCTTGTCAGTAATTTCAAATATTTCATATTTTTTGATGGGCATTGCTTATGTTTGAATTCATAAAACTCTGCACCACAAGACTTTATTTTTTTCCATTGACTGAGGAAATTTCTAGAATCAAACTTCGGCTTCACTCCAACACTGTTCTATCAAGAGAACTATAATAAATTTTCAGCTTCATGCGCTACCTACAAAGAGAATACTAGCTAATAAAAAATAGCTATTGTCATTAAGCACAAATGGTAATACATCACTGTTGGAACCCTGGTCACTGAGAATTTTAGACTTTCTGTTCTGACAGGCACTGACCCCCAAGAAAATACTGCAATTGATCTGAGGCCCTGGAGAAGGCTTCCAAAATGGAATGCTAGAACTGGGATTATGGGTGTGTAGTTTGAATAGAAGTGTGTAATATCATATGGTGGAAAATGTAAGAGTTTAAAGTTTTAGAAGATATAGATCTAGATATAGATATAGATATAGATATATTAAGCAAGATGGAGGTTTTAGGGCAGAGGCTAGTCCTTCTTTTTCACCTTCTTCTTCATGGGTCTAGGTGGTATTTTGTATTTGTTTAAAAAAGTCCATTTGTTTAGAAAAGGCCATGGATGGTTGGTTATTGGGTTAAAAATAATTTAGGTGTCATTTTTTAATTAGTCAGTTTATCCTTATCCTCTTGTAGAGAGATAGCTACAGCTCCATTTTTACTGACTTAGCTGTAAGTGCTGTAGAGACTTACAGCTTGTGAGACTATAATATAGATAAGAATTAATAAACATCTGAGTTTGAACAAGAAATACTGTCTTGTCCATTTAATCCTGACTCTGGCAAAAAGAAGATTTAAAAGCAACACATCACCAATTCCTAATCTAAGTAAAATGGTAAAACAGGCTGATATCTTGATTTTTTTAAAAAAATATTTTGATAGTCTTATCTTGATATGAATGATGGCTTGTAGTAAGGAGACAGTTTGAACTTTATTTTATGGCTAATTTCCATATCAGTAAGGGAAAAGTATCGTGTGATTTAATATTCTATAAACCACTGTGCAGATATAACCATTTCATTTCCAACCTGCTAAAGATCAATGGGCAGATCTATCAGCTTTGAATATTTAATGTTTCCCCCTTAAATATTACTTAAGCAAGGATTGGGTTAAGTTTTCTTGCTTCACAGCTGTTTTTTAAAGGTGGCAAATAAAGAAAACAGGGTATATTAAGAAATCAAAACCTCTAAAACTGGTAGTATATTCTTATGTTTGAAGTGACCATTATTTCTTGATACCCAGCATGACCAAACTGTCTAAGCAGTATTTGTTTGTTCACTCCAGTCTCCCCATGCAGCTGGTGATCTGCAGTGCACAAGAGGGAGATGTCTGACCTGGCATAAGCTTTGACCCACATCTACTATTCTGCTCCATAAACATACTTATTTCTCAAGTGTACCACAAACATTTAAAACCAGCCTTTAGGCAGCCTTTACATGTTCTTTCCATAATGATCTTTTTGAATACTAGAAGTAAGCATACAATCAACTAGATTTTGGCATAATTTAACATGGGTATCTTCAATTGCCATCATACTATGGCAATTAGTGTAGTTCACTATTCACAGGGATGATTTTTAAGTGTTACCTTTTGCTCCAGGCTACTCCTCCTTTTCAGAAGCTTCTCCACCCAGAGACAAATCTAATTTGACCAAACATGTTGGAATTTTTTTAATTCTTTGGTGACATCTTTTAGGTCAGCTTCTTCTTTTATGTTGGACAACAATCAATGCCTTTTAATTGAGTAATAATAGTAAGGTATCTTTAGTCCTTGATCATTAGACTATGATATGTCAGAGTATAGTGATAATTTATTTTAAAAAGCAATGCAAATTGGTATTTGGTGCACCATAGTCAAAGGATGTTTGCAAAATTCTGAAGACTTTTATATAGATAAAAATAAGTAATTTTTCACTGAAGTCAGATGAAGACTGAGAACAACAACTGATATGTATCCCCCTGAAAAGGCTAGACATCTGGGAAATAAATGATTTATAAGTCCAAATTAACTTTAGCAACTGAATCTGGAAGACTGGACATCATTATAGATAACAAAAAAAACTTTGCTCAAATGCAGGTCTGTTAAAAGACTATGAAGTGAGATCTCCAGAATGCATTTTATTTGCCTCAGAATCACAGTTAAGTACAGAAATACCTTTATCACGATCAAGGATACGGCTTCACCTGACAGACTTAATGCATTGAAAATATTGCATCATATTTAATTTAGAAAAAAAGGCCCAAAATATAAAGGAAGACAGGAATAAATAGATCAACAGATTGTCCATTAGTTTTGATTCTTTCATGAAATAATTGTGGATATTTAACCTCATTCTTAAAGGTTCTTTGTTCACCAAAGAGCAGAATAAGAATCTGAAGCAAAGTAATCTTTGCATATAGGATTACAGAACTGCATGACTTCTTTGAAATTGTTATCAAAAGACACTACTAGAAAATGAGTTAATTCTGGGCTTAAAGATAAGGTAAACATTTTATGGTAAGCTTAGGCAATTGCCTAGTTCAAACACACAGATGTAAGGTTGCTCTGAATACGGTATGCAAAACCAATGATTACAATTTAAGGCATCTGGTGGTTCTGGTTGCCAGATTTCTATACCCCTTGTCACTGTACTTGTAACCTTGGAAAGCAGTTTTGTTTGGACACACAGATCTGCATTTTCATAATTTATCTTATTTGAATATCTGTAAGTGTAAGCATATCTCCAAGTATCTGATCTCTTTCAAATAATTTCTCAATTATGTGGGGATTTCCAAATCACTGAAGTATTCTCTTGACTCCAGTTTTAAGTTTTTCTTCACATCTGTTTTTCAACTTAAAAAATATTAAATATGTAATTTAGGGAATATGGTATCTGTGCTTTCTTGAAAGCATGAAATATGAACACCAAAAGGGATTTAAGATTTAAAGCCAGTTTCATTATCTGACTCATTTACTCTAATTTGGAGCAACATAAAACATCAAAATTATAATGACCTATTAAGTGGCTTTGGAGCTTCTTGTGGTTTTTTCCCTAAAAATCCTACAAAGCATGATTACATAAAACCTTTCTGGTTTTTCCTTCATATTCACTCATCTTCTCCCACTTTTGTACATTCTCGTGTACATGTCATAAAATCTCTTTTTCTGACCTGAACCAAGATGTGCACTGATCTCTCTCGGCTTACTTCCCCTCTCTCTTCATCATACAATGCAAAACTGTAGAAAGCAGCACCTTTCACAACTACAATGTCCTTTTTCTTAGTGGCAGATGCTTACTTTCATCTTTCTTCAAAGAGAAATAAAAGAACAACTTTCATCCAAAATGCCCCACCATCTCCCACTGACTTTAGTGACAGCAGAACATGTTCCCACTGCATCCCCCTGGCAAGCAAGGCCCTTGGGTCTCACTGAGAGAGTGGTGGAAGAACTTTTTTAACACAGGCTCCAGTTCCCACAGCCACGGCTGAGCTACATTGACAACACTGAGGATTAGTAGCCATTTTGCAAGACTGCAGTTCTTTGTGGCACATTTCTTTGTAGAGTACTATTCATCAGCTCCTGCTAAGGAGCCTCCTTTCTTTGTAAGCAGTAGCACACTCAGAGTTTCTGAAGGGGGAAGAATAGCGTGGGTAAAAAAGAGGTTTAAAATAGGGAAGGACACAGGAATGAATGCCTCGGTCCCCATCCATCAGTCAGGAGGCCTGGTAGTTTGAACAGCATGTCTGTCTTCTTCAATATTTTGCTCAAATCTGGAAGGTGAAACAGGGATTATTTGCCAGATTTCTCCCTTGCCAGGGTGCTAGCTATGGTTTAATATCTATTTAATTCAAATAATATTTGAATATTATAAGAATTGTGTTCTGTGATTACATTATTCTTATTTTGAACAAAATAAATGTTATAACCTAATAGCTGACTATTGGTGATGCATCTTTCAGAAATTTTGCTTTTAAGGAAGTAACCCAGTCAGTGAATCCTATCTTGAAGATAATACAAGGGAAAGGGAATATTTGAAACAAGGAAGAGTTAGTTGATAGCATTTCAGTGATTCTTCTTGGGATGTTTTTATTAAACATTCTATCTTTTGTATAAGAATTTGGCTGGCATGTATTCTTGAACAAAGTAAGTATAAAAATGAAAGCACAGATGGGAAAAACATGTCTCAAAATATGCTTTAATTGAAAAAACAGCTGGGAAAATTGAAATATTTTCACAGTTAAGATTTGTTATAGAGTTATAGGGATGCATTTTTAGAGCAAGAAAATTCTCTAAGGTCATCACTTTGGGGCTGCATCATGCTTTATTACTTCAAATCATATAAAATCATAAAATTTGGCGAAAATACTTCAGCTAAATTGCCAAAAGAACAAGGCCAGGTCATAATATTGGAGCACATTCCAACACATTGCTTTTATAGCCAAGGCTTTTTTTTTAAACAAGCTTTAAATTGGCAAGAAAGGAAAGACAACATGTAGAGTATGCACTAAATGAAGTATGTTTTCTAACCATTGGTAGAGATAGTATTAATCCATTATGAAGGGCTATCAATACTCAATCAAATGAAAAGCCTTCCTCATTGTATAGTTTGTGTCCATATTATAGAATTTTTCAAGGAATCAGCAACATATTTATGCATTTTATAGACATTTGATTTATCATTTTTTCCATTCTAAGTTATGAATGATGTCTTGCATTTGTTCTTTGCTGCCAAATGTTTAATCTATACTAATTAACAGTCATGTTCCTGGCAGCATTTATGCTCCATGAATACATACCTCCCTCCTCTGCCAAATGCTACCCCATATAAATAGTACAAATAGTACTGGATGCTTGTTCTATTTTATAGAATTTGTCAGTTATTGGAGCAGGCTTTCCAAATAAAGTTTGGTGATTTTCTTAATGTTTATAGTCTGATTCTGTCAACTCTAACTTTTTTTTTCAGCAAGAGGTAATGTTAATCATGAGTTTCTATACAGTTCTGTGTCCTGTGTGAACAGGTTGTGTTACAACACCTATTACATGCTTAGTCATCTAGTGTAGGTACAGAGAAAACTGCAGGGCTAATGACACATATGTAGTGATTTTCCTCTAACTTTTGTTTTGGATTTACAAAAATGGAGTAGATCCAGTAGAAAACCTAGCAAAAAAAAAAAACATTTACAGCTACGCACCTTTTAAATATGCATTGAAACTACAGAGTGTGGCATATTGTAGATGCCTTGGCAGTAAGGAGTTAATGTGTTGTTATGCCTCAAATGCTGATGGGCTATTCAACTGGGCAAGTAAGAATAGGATGTGGCTAGAAAGAGGGGCAGCACCTTTCTGGAACCCACTTCCCTGTTCTAGTCCATGGTGATATAAAGAACAGCGGATGGGCAGAAGTGAGGTCAAGAATCAGGCATGAACTGTCAGCTGAGGGTCAATCCAGTAGAGGGGGATCAAGACCACCAAAAGACCCTCAAAGACCCTCAACCCATTTCCAGAAAGGTCCAGAAGAACAGAGTGCACCTGCCCATTTATTTACATGAAGAGTGAGAAACCTAATCCCAGGAGAGGGAAATTTACCTATAAAACTATACCCCTACAAAGCTTGGGTGGCACCACCAGGACTTCGAACACCTATTGGCTGGACCAGTGCTGGACCCAGAACTGGTGATCCCCCTTCCTCTGCTATCTCATTTCTCTTTGTAGGGGCAAACATATTTCCATGCCAAGTGTGTTGTCTTTTATTATAACTTTGTGAGTGTTTTTCTTTTGGACCCTTTTGGCTTTTGCCACTCTTCTTTGACCAAAGGCGTTGAGGAATTTTGGGTACTCCCTTCCACGAACAAGTGGTATGTGACACATATATTAAGGGGTCAAAAGCTTTGAGTTATGGTTCTCACATCTTTAATAAAAATGTCATGTGCTTTATTCAAAACTTAATCTTTGCAAATTTAAACCACTTGAGTTTAATCAGCTCTTCCAATACCTGTGGTCATCATCCTAGTGCTTTATTCACCAAGATGTTCATTATATGCACAAAAGCGAGCAAGATGGAAAATGTACTTAAGCATCCATAATCAGATTTGCTTAGTTTTAGTAACAGGGCAAAATAAGAAAACTGCTGAGTCATTAGTTCCTTTGCGAATACTTTTTCAGAGCGTAGATGAGACCTTCCTGCTTCTCATACTCCAGATGTCTTGAGGTATCTTTAACTTGGTAATGGTTGGTCTTTGTTGCCCTGCCCTTTTTTCAGAGTGGCAGTGTTCTTTGAATTGTGGCCACATCTGATTTCTTCATGAGTCATCTGAAGTGGAATTTAGCCTATAATTTGATTTTTTTTTTTTAATGCTGTGCCAATGTGCAGTTTTCTGATTGTAAAAGGTTATTCTTAGATGCCACAAAATCCTTATATTTCTCATTCACAGATACATTTTTTTATATAAAAACAAAAATATAGGGGGTTTTTATACTATTTTAACAGACATAATTTTCAATTAAAATACTAAATATTTAAATTGTTTATTTGTAGTATAATTGAAGTCTATACATTAGGAGGGTTTTCTTGGTGTAAGCCAACTTGGATCCTACCTGATATGGATAACTGTGAAATGTAATGTACTCTTTAAAAAAGAAGAAAACACTGCCACAATTTCATCACAGCAGTTCATGTAGGCAATATGTAGTATTTTACCAACATATATATGCAACACATGCTCCTTAATGTGTATGTATGTAACCATATTGACAGGCACTCCATGTGTGCATGTATTTGTATTATCACATCATATTAATGCAATGGTGTTATGAAGACAAAATACTGTCAAAATTTCAATTTTGCAGACAGTTTCATTCTCTTTAAAATAGTTTTTCATACTTATTTTCTGTCTGTCCATGTTGCTACTGCTTAAAGTCAGAATGGAAATAGAAGAATTACTACCCTTTCCAAGACTCATTTATCTTGACAGACCTAAGGGAACACATTTTTAATGGCATTGCATCAATCCCCATCAGTCCCCCACCTTAAGCTATTTTAAATCAGCTTTTAATAAAATAATTTATTTCTCCATGTTTTCTGTTATCAATTTTAGGAGCTTGTAACTTTTGGAAAAAAAAAGTACACTGCAGAAATAAAACACAATCATGTCTGAAAAAAGAGACATTTAAAATTGCCTTTTTTTTTTTTTTTTTTTTTTTTTTTTCCCCTAGAGCAGGAAGTCCCAATGTTCTATGAGTTGTTTCTCAAGGGAGAGGAAAAAATCTTTTGGGAATGTATTTGGGAATGCTTGAGATGTCTCTACATTATTAGATTCTTACATGCCCCATCAAACATGTCTGCCTGTCCAGACCTCCAGCTAAGATTTTTCTCTTATCTCATTTTCCTGTCAGCAAACAAAAGGTGAAAGTAACATCATAAATGAATACTATCTGGAAGTGAGCTCTGATTTACTGGAAAATATTCAAGCTAAAATTGTGTAATTAAATACAAAAGGTTTAAATGCTAACTCTTAGAATAGTAAACACAGATTTTAAAGTAAATGATATGCAGATGGTTCTGGTAGGGACACTTGTGCACTAAATGAAATCTTACTAGCTTATTCTCCTGTTTGATTACATTACATTTAGTGGAAACTGTTACACTTTTATAATTTACACTTGCTAGCAGAAGAAAAATATTCCCCCCCTCCTTTACTGGCAAAACTCTACTTAAATAAAAACTAATTTTATTAATATAACATGAAACAAAATGTATGAAAATTCTTCATTATCTATGCAAATATTTATAAAGAATGACTTTCAATCTGTCTTCTTGAATGGAAGTATTTTGTACCTAATTCTAGAAGTTATTACAGCATGACTGTACCTTCTACAATATGTTTTGAACTAACTGTGAATGTTGCAACCCAAGTGATGCTGTAGAAAAGGCAAAGGAGGACATAGGAAAAGGGAAGAGACTTTGACAGCTGAAACACTCCCAAAAGCTGTCATAGAGTTGAGCTCCCACCATTCCAGACACTGAGCTTATTTTGTACACGTAATACTACACTACTGCTTTTCTACCTACACCTGTGTTTTGTCACTTGGAGGATGACATGGCTTCTTTGTACTATATATGATGCACATACTTTCTATGGTGTATTTCTGAGGAGTTGTACATTAAATTGCAAATGGAAAATAATATTTTCAAAAAAAACGCTGTTAATGGAAACCAAAGAGTCAACTTGACAAACCACTTAACAGTGTGAATTTCTATATAGGTAAGTAAATAATTTTTAAAAACCAAAATTTAACAAGAGTATCTTCAAAATTAAAATCAATTATTTGGTGATTACCCATACTTGTTAAGAGTTAACGCTATTCATTAAGGCAATAATTTAAGATTCTGAAACACCATTTTTCTGGGTCATAACTAAGTGGTATTTCTCTTAAAAATCAGGGAAAGAATTCATAAAGTTCCCATTAGTCTAAAAATAAAGAATAAATAAATAAATAGTGTGAGTCATGAATGGCATTTTGCCAAAGTTCAGTAGCACTGAAGTCAGGAAGACAAGAAGTGTGATGCTTCTGCCATTCACTGAAATGCATTAATACGTTTTTTGTTATAAGCAACAAGCCACCAATACTCAAAATTAGGACTCCATACTTAAACAGTGTAGGAAATACTGCTAATCAATATTTAAATTTAAAATACTAGCTTATGGCATTGGGCTATAATTTCACAAAGTGAATATTCAAACTTTTTGGAGACAAGACTACATGCTTTCAATCAGATTTTGGACTTGCATGCTACCATCAGGGAATCAGGATTTTACCAGACCAGTGTAAGGATGAGATTCTGCCCTACAAAGATGACATCTGAATAAACACTTGCTATCCCAGATCTCAATAATCCTTCCTCATTTGTGTATTATTTCCATTCCACTGAGTAATAGACAGCTGAAATTAACTTACTATCAGATATGCTGGTGACATTTTTCATGAAAAACATTGTCTATGTAGCCTCATAAACTTTACAAAATATTTGGCAAATGTATCAGTCACAGTGAAAGCCATTTATCTTTTTTATCTCAACTTACAATATCAAGTTTTTTTTATGAACTCCTCTTTCAACGGGACAGTCTGTTTTAGAGAATAGCTCATGATTTGGTGAAGCAAATCAGAGTACAAGTTTTTGACAAATATGAAGCAAATTCTGCTTCTCAAAACATGTTACTGGGGAAGTGAAAAAGAACTAGGCATTTGCAGTTTGTTCTCAGCATTGCTTTCTAGGGAAGCAGTCATCTTGCATTCCATTTCCAGCCAGAAGGAAGAATGATTTGGAGTTCAAGGATCAAACTAGTTAGGAAGCTATGGTACACAATTAGTCCCTTTTGTAAGCTATAAAACTGGGTGTCTCCAGTTTCAAAGCTGTGTTCACAGAGCATCTTTCAGCATGACAAAAATTAAATTCTTTTTAAAGTTCACAGGTTAAGGAAACTGAAAGCATTTTTAGTAGTTCTTAAGCTTTGCAACATACTGGCATCTAATTATAGTTTCTTGAGCTTTTATGAGATCTTTCTTGTAGAAGAAGCCTCAGTAATGCTGCCAAGTGACAACCAGTCATTTTCAGTGAAGGCCTGACAAATTTTGAATGCTTATGACTTTGGGGAAGCACATGTCAGGTGCTGATTCTAGTTTTGAGGGACTGAATCTCTTTACTAAGAACCCATTCACTGATTCTGAAGGGGGGAAAAGAAATTTGTGCTCAAGTACTGTAGCTCTTTTTTAAAGATGCACTGCATCTTTCTCACTACCATTTCAATTGATAAAATGCTAGATGGACTGGGGAGGTGGTGTGTCTGGAGAACTGCTACATTTAGATCATCGCTTGCAAATTCCTCACTTGCTGGACCAAACCTGTCAGAGATCTTCCCAAATGTTTCCAAAACACTGGGTGGGGGAAGCAGGACCCAAAAACCAAACTAGCCTTAAACATGACTACAGAAAACACTAAAGGCTGCCTTAAAAAAGAGAAGCTCAGGTGGTCACCTCTTCTTAGTTAAAAAATTAGCATCCTTATATGTTCTTGTAAAATGGTACTTATTTCTCTGTACTGTTCCATTAGCTCAGTTATGAGTCTTTAGTGCAAAAGCTTCAGAGGAATTCCATGCTTGAAAGATAAAACAGGAAGCTACTATGTTAAAATGGACGAACACAAATATTTGGAAGATCAGAACATATGGGCAGCATATTGCAGAGATACAGAAAAAAAATTATGTTATCCTAATTAAAAATTCTTTTTTTCTTTTTTTCTTTTTTTTGTCTCAATAGCTGGAATTATCCATCGAAAAGCAGATAGTTTAGGTTTTTGGAACAGAAACAGGAAGATAGGTCCTTCCATCCATTGCCTCCAAAATTTCCTCTTTGTCTCTGGTACCCCCTGAGCACTCAGGTGGTGATGGAAAACCACCTTTTCAGCTGAGCTCCTGTCAGTGCTCCTGAAAGCCTGACACCAGGCAGCTGCCAGTTGGTGCCTTTCTAGAAAGACCAGAAGCCAGGTCCTCTCAAAACAAATGATGTTATTGGAATTAACCATAAGAGAAGAGGAGAAAGTCTCAGAAAAAATGCCTGAGAAGGAAAGCTATACATTATAGGATGGGTATTTTATGATAGGACACTGTTCCCTGTCTGTCAAGATCTGACAAGAAGGGCCACTGAGAAGGGGGACTTCTAAATGTGCTTTCCAGAGACTCTCTTGGATGTAAAACTCTGCTGTCAAGATGAATAAGCACATTAGCAGTGGAGAAAATACAATGACATCAATACTATAAGCACCTAGCCAAAATAAAGCTGTCGTAGATTTGAGAGGTGGGCCTGTGCAAACATCATAAATTTCAATAAGGCCGAGTGCAAGGTCCTGAACCTGGGTCCAGGAAATCCCAAGCATAAGCACAGGCTGGGAGGTGCAGGGATTGAGAGCAGCCCTGCCAAGAAGGACTTGGGGGTGCTGGTTGATGAGAGGCTGAACATTCCCCAGCAACGTGTGCTCACAGCCCAGAAAGCAAATGGTATCCTGGGCTGTATCCAAAGCAGCGTGGGCAGCAGGGCAAGGGAGGGGATTCTGCCCCTCTGCTCTGTTCTGACCACAGCTGGACTACTGCTGCATCCAGCTCTGGGTCCCACAGCATTAGAAGGCATTTGAATGGGTCCAGAGGATTCACATCCACAAAGATGATTAATGATTGAAGCACCTCTTCCATGAAGACAGGTTGAAAGAGTTGGGATTTTTCAATCTAGAGAAGAGAAGGTTTTTGGAGACCATGGAGCAGCTTTCCAGTACCCAAAGGGGGCTTACAAGAAAGCTGGAGAGGAGCTTTTTCACACAGGCATGTAGTGACAGGACAAGAGGGAATGGCCGTAAACTGAAGGAGGGTAGGTTTAGGTTAGATATTAGGAAGAAATTCTTTACAGTGAAGGTGGTGAAGCACAGGCACAGGTTGCCCAGAGAAGTTGTGGACATCCCATACCTGGAAGTGTTCAATCCCAGGTTGCATGGAGCTCAGGGAACTCTGGTCTAGTGGAAGGTGTCCCACCTAGAGCAGAGTAGTTGAAACTAGGTAACCTTACAGACCTCTTCCAACTCAAAGCATTCTGTGATTCTGTGAAAACTCAGGACAGGATGCACAGAAGGTTAAGAAAAAAAAAAAAATAGCTATAAGGACAAAAGAGTCCAGAACTGAGAATTCTGAATGAGAAAGGATGTAGAGGAAAGGGACAGCCAGGAAGCTGCATAACTATAATAGAAGGAAAGAAATATATCTGTGCGAGCAGAATTTTAAAAGTGGATGTGGATAGGAATAGGGAGAGGAATTCTTAATGACAGTAAGCTGAAAAAGGGGACTGGAGGGCTGATCTTAAAGCTGGCTGAGGAAATGAATTCTCTGGTTTGCTTGAAATTTAAAAAACATTGTGCAGTTGGAAGAAAATTCACTGAGGAAAAAGGGTGAGTGCAAAGGATTTGACAGGATGAGACTCTTGAGAGATGCTACTCCCAGATGGACTAGAGAGGGACAAGAAAAGGAAAATGTTTATTTCCTTGTGATGAAAATTATTCCAGCAGCATTGTTACTTAGTTAGAGGTAGTCCACATAAATTAAGCCTTAAAACACATGTCTGATTTACTGGTCTACTCCATTATCAACTTCAAATACTTTTTCAATATTGTTTTATTAATACTTAATTAGTGAAACTAACTATTTTTAGTTTCACTAAGAAGTCAGTGGGAATTTTTCTACTTGTTTGGAGCAGAGCTAGGATTTTGTATGCTGTCCTCAGAGCCTTTTTAAAATAATAAAGTTTACCATAACAAAGAAGCTGAACTCAAGACATGGCAAAGTTTTTTCTAGATTCAAGTCAAATAAACTTACATGTCAGGGAGAAAAAATAGGGTATTTTTAACTATATATTTAAACTTCCTTGCCTAGCTGGTAAACTGTAGTTGTCAGAATCCTTGCTTGTATGTGCTAAGATTTCAACGGGGTCAGATTGTTTATATGTGTTGCAGTTTATACTCTTTTTAAGGGCTAGGTTATTAGTCTAGGGGCTTACTTTCTAGTTATTTGAACTTTGTTTCATCATGTTAGAGTAGTTTTCAGAAAACATTCCCAGTGAGGCTCCAGTAGCAGTTACAGTAGGGTTTTTTAATTTACTATTACTTTATAGGCAAATATTATATCTGACAGAAAATCTGGCATCAGGATGACAGTTTAACATAAGTGAAAACACAGGGATAGTTAATATGGCCAAAGTTCAGACCTCATGCAAGGAAGCTTAGGGAGTTTTTTGTAAGTCAATGCCTTA
This sequence comes from Cettia cetti, assembly GCA_013401135.1. Lineage (NCBI taxonomy): Eukaryota > Metazoa > Chordata > Aves > Passeriformes > Sylviidae > Cettia > Cettia cetti. The sequence goes on along the minus strand of VZUI01019915.1, from coordinate 47,880 downwards.
GAAGGAGTAAAACACACGATTTTTGTCATTTTTACTTAATAATTTAAGCTGTCTTTTGCCTACTTTATCAGGTTTTTTAAGTTGTACTAAGAAACTGGAAACTAGTGCTTAATTTGAATACTTGAATTACCCTGTTTGCAAAAAATCGTTCTGAAAAGAAAAGGAAAAATATTGAAATCTTTTCATTAGGTCTTCACCAGGGGATTTTGTTGACTAAGAAAACTGTCTGACTGGACAGGGTATCTGTTAATGCAAACTAAAGTATGGCAAGTGTATTTTCCATTACTATGTGTATCTTAGTCTTGATATGCACTTTTCATGTTTGAATGTTAAGACCTTGCACAGCTCAGATTGTCAGCTGACAGCTGATACCCTGGAAAAATGAGGCTATTGCTTCTTGACTGAATGGCATATTCTCCTTAAGGTGCTGGTTTATATTTCACTCTGAAACTGTGAGTTTGAGCTAGTATCTTGCAGGTATCAACTGGAGGTTTGAACTAGTATCTTCCCATTTACACTTTGAAATGGAAAATGAGGAAAATTGTTGCGTAGAATATAATGTAGTTCATGGGAAGAGACCAAAGCAAGTATATAAAGTGTCATAACATGATGCCTACAAGTTTTGTCAAGGAAGGCAAAACTAAAATGCCTTTTAGGTGGCAGGGATCAAAATTAAACCTCTCAGTTTATTCAGATACTTCCATGTAAATCTGTGCATCAGTTCACATGGTGATCAGCAGCCCTGTGGCACACAGATGTCACATCACGTGTAGGGGAGCCGCTATGGGGGCTATGGCTATTGCCCAGGAAATGTCCTTTCCACTTAGCTGGGTGTCTCCCCATTCCCACACCCTGACAGAATGGAACAAAGAGGCTTTTTCCTTCCAGGATCACGCAGATCAGGTGCAGGCCTGAGCTAAAAAGCAAGCATAGCGATGAAGCTGATACTGTGAGTGCATGAGGTGAATGACTCTTAGTGCCTGCAGCATGAGAATGAACAGGTCTGCAGAGCTGTTGCTTGGACAGGGCTTAAGACACTGCTCAGTCCTTTTAATACTAGAGATTTTCAGAAAATCCTACTATTCTTAAATGGATACAATTATTTTCTCCAAAGATGAGAACTTTTAGGTTTTCTCCCTGTCAAAAAGTTCTTTAAGTGGAGTGATAAAGATCAAACATTTGCTCAGTGTGTTTTCCTGAGGTTTTGACAACAGTTTATTCAAAAAAGATACTAAAACTTTGCTTCTGAAGTACACAAATTATGGCAGTCGTGTGAGTAATTATGTTGTACCACACTGGAATGCTCTAATACGATGGTTGTGATTTTATACTGAACTACTCTGGTCCTCATCAATGCTTTAGCACAGATTTTGAAATGGACACAGCTAGTTTCAATCTCTTGATAATTACATTACTCAAAGGTATTACACAGTCTAACACTTGAATGCCTATTAGAAGAAATTCAGTTTCTAATATTGAAAGAACAGTAATGAATCAAGCAAGTTGGTTCTCCCCCGCCTTCTGGAAATAATAAGCTCTCCGTTGTGTTACCATGACACACTAATTTTAATACCTGAGCAAAATGAATTATACAAATTTGATATGCTGTCCCCCAGAGGGTAAAGGAACTCTGTATAGTTGTGGTTCTTATTTTAAAACTCTATCAAGGCTGCTTGAGACCTGAATACAAGTACAAAACTAAAAAGATTTTTTTTTTCCCCTACATTATTAAAGGGAGTTGGAGCAAAGCTATGACACTTACATGCTATTTGGTTTTAACAAGAAATCTCCAGAGACAGCTGAACTGGAAAAAAAGTTGCTGTCATCTAAGAATTCTGAAGCATTTGCTCGACTGGAGAGGAAAATGCTCTGTGAATGTGCTCAGCTTCTGTGAATAGTGAATTCTGTGAAGAATACTAGATTCCCATCCATACTTTTATTAACAGAGAAAGAAGTTAACAGGGAGGGTTGCATATTTTATCAGCCTTCCCTTTTTAGTAGTAAGACCTTTTCATAACCTTAATAGACTCCTGGAAGATTGTTAGCTAAACTGATTAAGCTTCATAAGGGCAGTATAAAGACAGCAGAAAAGTTCTTGGAGCTTCCTGCTCTCTCTTCAGACTAAGCCATAATGTGCTGGAAGTTGGAAAGAGAATAGATAGATATCATTTAAACATACAAATTGCAGGAGACGTTTGCTGAGCTTTGTAAACAACATCTTAATTTTAGGGTTAACCTGTTCCACAAACAGATAAAAACCAACAGGATTTTCAGTAATTACTTGGAACACAGTAAGATTTAAAAAAAAAAAAAAAAAAAAAAAGCTTTTAAGGAGTAGTAATGTCTTTTTCTAGGCAGCTTAAGAACTGACACAGTGAGTGTTTGCAGACCTATCTAGGTTTGGGGGGTTTTTATACAAAACATAGATCTGGATTTTATAACCTGAAGAATTCTTTAACATCTCCTCTGAGCCTGGTTTACTTGGAATAGACATCAGGTTCACCAAAAAGTATTTCTTTTATTCTCACTAGAGAATAAATAAGTGTCTCTTTTCCTCTGCCTTATTTCCTAGAAATATATCTGACCAAGGAAATGAAATGAGCACAGTATTTTCAGTTGCAAAGCACTTTTTAACTTACTGTGTTCATTAGGTTACTTGGTTTAATGCTGTGTACTGTGCCATTTTTAAAGCATTTCCAAGTATTAAATTACTGTGCTAAACTTTTTTCTCCCCAAATGCTTTGCCTTTTTAAATTATCAAAAGTTCCTATTATTTTCCTACCTCTAGTTTATATTTGGCTAGTCTAAGAAATTCAAATAATGAAATGGCAGATAAAATTGTCAGTACGTATTTCTTATTCAGGGCCATAGAAATTCTCCTTTTCTTTAAGGATCTAGCAATACTTATGGTCCACTGACACAATTCTTTCACTGTTACTACCAGTGAGGTATTTCCTAGGGTGCATTTGGAGTACCAAAACCCTTGTTTCAGGTACATGAATTTTTTGTTTTCAAGAGCCATCTTCTCCCATTTTCCCTTATACAGTCTGTACAATATCCTTAAGGCTCCCATTAGTATCTTAACATGTTAACTAGATGCAAGAACCATTTTTCTCTGAAGTACAATTTGCATCTCCAGTACCAGGAAGTTTGGAGGGTTTTGTTGGTTTTTTGGTTGGTTTTGTTGTGGTTTTTCTGTATTGTTTTTGGGTTTTTTTACGGTAAGAATAGTGACACACTGGAACAGGCTGCCTTGAGAAGTTGTGGATGCCCCAACCCTGGAAATGTTCAAGGTTTGGCTGGATAGGGCTTAAAGCAACTTAATATGGAAGATGGCCTTGCCCACAGCAGAGGGGTTGAAACTAGATGATCTCTGAAGATCCCTTCCAAATCAAACCAGTCTGCAATTCTGTGGTCCTGTCAGGATGTGTGAATAGGAAGACAAAGTCTTATGGAAAATCCCTCAATCCTGTTTTGACTCCTGTACTCAAGCTGGTTTTTAACAAGTGGGAAGCATAATGTTTATCTATATATTCATATATTTGCAGTTTAGTCCACAGTTGTACCTTCTACATACTTTCTCTAGATTTTCAGGCCTATGAACTTTAGTGCTAAAGTAGTATGTCAGGATAAGAGCCATACAGCATGCTAGCTTTTCTAAGTTCTTCAGCAATGCTGACAAATCTGCCTCTTCAAGGAGGTTTTCTGTTAAGTTCTCCATTCCTCTGTTTGTCTCCTTCAAGCTGAAGAGGCTGAGTGAACTTACCCTAGGAAGCTAATGGGTTTGCAAAGTTCCAAAGATCCAAGAGCGGCCCCTCTCTGTTGTAGACACTAATATAAGATGTAAGACTGTATATTCTAAATCAGTTGGCTACATTTTGCCTGTCTAGCCCTATAACAATAGGGGGGGAAGAACATCTTGCCTTAACCCCCCACCCTGGCATTCAGCCAAAGCTGTGTAGAAGCCCATGAAATGACAGATGCAGCAGGAGGTACTTACATTAAAGTATGTTAAAAGTTATTAAAGAAATAATGGTTAACTAAGCTGCTTAGTATTATAAATCAAAGATTATGGTACATTTTCAACAGCAAATACTGTAGTATGTAAAGGACTGTATTAAACAGTCATTAAAAAGTCCTACCTTGAAGGTTAGAAATGGGTCTAACCCATTTCTGTGGGCTCTACAATACATACATGATAGCTTGATAGGAATCAAGCAAATTATATTGTTTTAGTTGGTAAATTTGAGGTGAGATGCAAATCGTTGAATTTTTTCATAATTAACAAGAAAAAAGGAGCAGCAATAAATGTCAGTAAAAGAAACACCATCCTCAACTTCAGTCTCTCTGACAAACTATCAAAGATATTCTAAAGGTTATGCTGTTAAAATTTTATATATTAAGTGATATGCAAATAAAAAGAACTGGAAACTGGCAATTTAAGAAACTTCAAGCTCATTCCCTATATGTACACTTGAAGAAAGAAAATTAAAAGAAAGTAAGAAAAAAAGGAAATTAAGCACTTGCTGTCACTAATTGAAGGAGAGAATCTCCCATTTTGCTGTTTGGACCAGCCAAAGATGATGAGTTTGTCATGTTAATAATAAACAAAGGACAGGAAAATATATCTTGAATGCTAGCAAGAGACTGGTTCTGTAAAACAAGCCTCTATTTATCCCATTTTTTACTGATAACTTCTGTGGTGAATTCTCTATTTCAATTTTGTCTTGTAGATCTGTACAAGAAAATCTTATCTTCTTTGTTGATTTTGTACAATTTCATACCTGAATCATCTGTTTGGTATTTGCAGAATGATGCAGAAATGGTTTGTTTCTACAACATAGATTTTAAACACATGCAATAGCATCATTTTAATCCTTTCACTGAAATTTACCTACAGGAAATACAACATTAAACTGCATAATTATATCATCCAGAGTTGTGTGGAAACTTTATCTGGTAACATACTAATCTGAAAGTATTTTCTTTTGAGTCCTGCCAGTTTTCTTTTGCTAAGCAAATAATTGTTGATAGACAGAAACAAGCACTTTTCACAGTAAGTAAAAACAGATGCATTACTTAAGAAAGGAATGTAGGATTCAGAGTCAGAATCATCTCTTGCGTACTTCAAAATCCAATACTGTTCGATATATTTGCCCTTATCCATTGTGTGCAGATGGCTTTGGATGGCAGCACATCAAAGGATCTTTTTGATTTGATGAATGATATTTGGTACAGCAATAATTCTAACATTTCAGGGTATCAAGACAAGGGAAAATGAATCTCAATTAAGCGTATCCAAAGATACTGCATTTCTATCAGCAGTGCATTCCCCTCCTAGTCTGTTGGGATGGTTCAGGATGAAGCTCTGGTCTTGGGTTTAAATGATGACTCCTGACACAGACTTTTATTTGCTAGTCTTTTGATCTGCTGATAAACTACAAATAAATTATTTGTAAATAAATATTCCAGATGCTATCATACATTGTTTTCAGCTGTTTGTAACGGAAAAGACTAAGAAAATATGACCTGTTTTTTTTTACACTGTTGCTGTGGACAGTTATATCTCCTGAGTCATGGGATCCAGTCAATATATTAAGAAGCAAATTCAAGTCAGCATTCAGTTATTTCAATGTCTTAATATCTGAAAAAAAATGCAGTTCCTTGAGTACAAGTGCTGTGATCCAAATGTTAAAGTTGCCATTATTCAGATAGAAATAGTAAAGTTGTTGAATCTAGGGGATTGCCTATCTTTTAGGAATATCTGACAACCTGTTGTTTTATATTAAAAGTTACAAAGTATAATAGCCAACATATATATCTATATTTAAAAGTTCCAGTCTTGTATCTCAGCTGCATGCCAACCTGCTATCATATCAAGTTAATTGAAAATTTTATTATTGAGAGCTTTATTCTCCCTGCTCGCACAAAAATTAGAAAAAAAATCTTACACCTCAGTATACAAATTGATCACAAGATAGGAAAAGAGGAAAGTTCATTTCAGGTATACTGCAGCACAGCTGATCTAGAGTTTTGGCCTTTGCTTCAAAGTATCACTCGCTTACTTCTAAATTGTGAATTAGGTGGAATAGTGGTTTCTTCTAACTTCTTATCTGAATGCTTAAACATAACCTGCTTTTCAAAAGACATTCTCCAATTTTATCTATGGCACATACAGTAGTGGCATAACGCATTAATAAAGTTCAAATTGAAAAAAAATGTGATTTCATGAAGAAGCAATTTGTAGTAAGTGTAGAAAAAAAGTCTTATTCTTGCTATGCAGGAGCAGATCAGAAAATAACCTGGACATATCTAACTCATTTTCTTCCCATTGTGTTTGTTCATTAAGCAGATGAAGCACACACTTCCCATGCTGTTCCATTCATACAGCCCAGTGTTCATTCAGAAACAGAACATTTCCTTTAGTTGATGGATTAAAGGCAAGAGAGGGGGAGGTGTGTAAAAATGCTTGGGGATGTGCAATATTTCAGGAACAATGTTTAAAGGTTAATTCACACTAGAAGTTTGTAATGTATATTTTACACAACTTCAAAACAAAACAGGTTCTGCCTCTTAAATGAACTTTTTAAAAATAACTTTTAAAGAGAAAGACCCAGTGAAGGTTTTTGTGCAATTGCTGAGAAGCTAAATTATTTTTATCTCTTTTAGCTAGATTATTTTTAAAAGCAATCTTGTATTACACTTTCAATACACTTAAAAAATTAAGCAAATACAATTCTTTCACCCCACCTTGACTGACCTTGCAGTATATTTTGGGAGGTTGAAATATGAACCTAAGAATGTGTATTAGTGACCTTAAAAAAACAGCAACTACACTCTGTAAGCAACTTTAAGGGTTATTGTTTGCTTTTTATCTTCACTTGCAGACCAGGTGTCTCTAGCAAAGTAAATCTGAGGAAAAGCTACTTTTTGTTGGAGGCTCTTTGTGAACAAAACAGATGACATAGAGAGCAGGTGTTAAAATAGTGAAAACGGCAAACAAGGTATTTTACAGGATGTTTAGCTGTGGAAGAGCTAGGGAAAAAAACCCAGGCTGTTCTAAAGGCATCTTATTTAGAAGCTTTTGCTCAAATACAAGATACTCTGTGTTGTAAATCAGAATCTATCTTTTGATCCCTAAAGAATGGGTTAGAGATACTTATCCTATTCCTCTTGGCACTGAGTTCCCTGGGACTGACAGGAAAAAGCAGAGTTTTTACTAAATAAGGATGCTTACTGGTTTCTGTTTACCTGATGCCACTTATGATACTGTGTTTGTCTATTTAAGTGGCATTTAGGACTGAAGTATTGTGTGATTTACTATTTATGTTAGGAAATTACTTAGCAGCTGGGTAGATTAGACTATTCTACTTGGTGTGGTTTTCATCCTACATTGTTCATCTGTTAGTTTTGGTCTTAGCAATACAATATTGAGCATTGTAAATTGCTAAGTAGAAAGGTAAGTAAGTGGAGGAAAGCAAGTTTGCCTGTTTAAAAAAAACCCAAAAACTACTCAATTGACATTATTTGTGTCTTTAAATTAAGCACCCTAAACCTATAAAGGGAGACTTAGAATTCCACACTGGAGCCTTCAAGTGTATGCATTTTGGATTTAAGCTTCAAGGCTCATTTTCAGGTTGATGAAAACTGTGTGCTGTTTGTTTTGGAATGTGAATTTTATGAATTTTAAATTCGCCAGCAGGTTTCACTGGTTGTATCACAGGGGTTCTGTAACTTTCCAACTGATGAGAATAGTGAGCCCTAAGGCAAAATTATTTTAAAATTATGTATGAAATGGCTATTCTTGGTAAAGAACTAATTTCTCTCCATTCGCAAGAGAGATTTCTTTTGCTATGAAGAAACCATTATGGCATCACTGGAACACTTTTTTGGAAATACAGTGCCAAGTCCTTAAAATATTTATTGCTTAGAAGATAGGCATCTTGATACAAAACACAAATGCTCATAAATTTACTATGCAGTTAGACTATACTATCACACTTTTCCAGGTAGTAGTGAAGTAAAGGGTTTTTAAGTCAAAATCTGTTGGATTACATAGGATTTTGAATCAAATTATTTTCTATAAAAATGTGAAATTGTGATCAGGTTTATTCTCCAGTAATAATAAAAATATATGGTCCAATTTTTTTTCCTGCTCTTTCAGGTACAAATCTTGCCACTCTGTCAATAAACATGTCTTTTTCCCTCAGTTCCAATGGAGTTGCATTAAAGGAAGTTCTGTGGTATCTGTAACACCTTTTCCAGATTATTTTTCCCTTGAATCTTGGACATTTCACTGAAAATGCTACAGGATGCAAACAATATGTGCTAAAGAATTTTCTTGAAATTCTATTGCTTCACAAGGCTAATTTCACTGCAACTCTGACTTGCAGTCTTTGCTGGAACTACAGTTCAGTACAGTACAGCAGTGGGGTTTAATAGTTAATTTCTTCATTCAAGTTTTGAAATCACATTTCAGATAACATTTTTCAGGCATTGCTCACTTAAATGTACATTCTCTATTCTTTGAATAGATCTAAAATAGCCCTTGCCAGTTAATTATAAATTAGTAGCTGCTTCTCTCATGTCAGAAACTTCAGACATGCCCACAGTCCATCTGTGTATGTAATTTGTCCCAGCAACTCAAATGTAACGACAAGCACAATCTCTGCAGAAACGTGCAGCTCACTGTTTCTTTCTAATTAATAGAATGTTCCCAGACTTCAAAACAACTTTTTGATTGAGAGGTAGTTCAGAAATTTAGCTTAGACAATGCACTCTGTGAATTTAGGCATTGTTCAAGAAAAAAGAAATCACAAAAAGAGATAACAGGATGTTAAGTTTCTGGGACAGAAATTGTATTACCCTACCTTCATTAGCCACTGAGTGTTGTTTTCCATGATGTTCTCAAGTAGCTGCAGTCTTTGAACTGAATCGTCATAGTCCAGAGGCGCATCCCTTTGCACCGCGTTGGACACGTACGGAGGCGAGGAGCGGCAGTTGTCCGCCTCAGGCAGAAGGAAGGTGTAGCTGCACGACCCGTGCTGAACCTGGTACTGCTTCTTGCCTATCGTCTCCATGCTCTTACTGAAAGAGTTGTATCCTGAAGCTAAGAATATACCGCAGCCCAGAAAGAAGCAGGCGGCAAGCTGCATTTTAATCCCTGCGGTAACTCGGCGGACCTAGAGAGCCTGGATGCGCTGGCCAGAGCCCGGCCCTAGCGAACCTGCGGCGCAGCACAGCGCTCCGCTGCCATGTGCCGTCAGGCGAGGGCTGGGCTTGCCTGCCTGCCCCGGGCGGGCCGGGGAGGTGCGGCCGCTCCCGCCGTGCCCGCAGCTGTCAGGCGCGGGAAGCAGCTGCGGCCGCCCCGCCTGGCTCGCTGCCTTCCTGCGCCGCGCCGCGCCGCGCCCCGCCGAGCCCCCGCCGCCTCGCACCCGAGCCACTCGCTCCCCTGCCCTTATAGCAGAGTTGGTAAAAGCAGGCACACGTGTGGAGCGGAGCCGCTCCTCCCTCTCGGGCTCGCAAGGGCCGGGGGGAGCGCACGGCGGCTGGCGGGAGCGGGGCGGCGAGAGGAAACCCCAGGGAGGAGCTGGCAGCTGCAGGACCCCTGCGAATTCCTGCAGCACGGCTCTAGTTAAGAGTTTCCTAGATAGAGCAATGAGTTCCGATAGCCTGCAACTATGCTAGTAAATTATTTGCGATGGTAATCATTTTTTAGCTCCTTACCCTCGACTACCCCCGCTAAACACACACACTGACACACACACACACGCAAGTCCCTGGGCTTGTTCTTAATTAATTTTCTTTAAAGTATGCTGAACCAAGATGTAATTTTGTTCGTGCTTAATACATTGTGGAATTACAAAGAAAGACAGTGTCCCATGCAGACAAGAGCAGGCTTGGGTACGTCCTTGGAAAGAAAACACGAGGGGCAGTAATTAGAGGTTTTCAATTGAACACAGAATTTGTATTTTACTGAATCTCTGAGATGAACGCTGTTTTAGGCATGTCTTTCAAGAGTTAAGCGTTTACAAGCTTTTTATTTATTATTTTAAATGCTTTTCTTCTGTATGATATGGCTAACTTTGGAAGTGCTAATATTAATAAAAGAGCTAGAAATCACAAGTCAGCTGGGACTGGAAGAGGAAAAACCATCCAGAGGCAGTGGCAGTAAGTCATGGTGCTCAGGAAGTGGCATGGCTGAATAGGAATTACCCTGTTAGCTCTCCCTAGCACAATTCTGTGCTCTTGGGAGTGGGAAATACCCATAAAAGGGGAGGGAATTTCTAATAAAGTATTTGAGATTTATATGTAAGAGTAAAAAGGTCTACTTCCCAACTCCCATGGTCTCTGCAATGATCAGAAAATTGCTAACCAACTTACCAGACCCTGGGAAAGAGTCCAATCCACTGAAATTTTGGAAAAGTTTACCTCTTTGTAAGGAGAAATTGTCTTCCTGAAACCAGCATGATAGGATACTCACACCTGAAGACAAACTGCCTGAGATTTTGTCCCGATATGGATCTGGAAACTATAGATTTTTCTTAATTAAAATAAACAAAGGAAGGCCACGCTAGTCAAACTAACATAAATTACTGACCGAAGTTTCTCATATTCAAGGAAAATCCCAGCATGTCTTAGGATCTCTTAAGACAGACTCATACATAACTTTCTTTATCACATATCAATGTGGCTTTATTTTTTTTATATCATGGAAGTTGCGTTCAGGGGTCTTCAAAAATAGTTGTAGCAGCTAAAATTCATGTCTTGGATTGTTGGAAACTGCTGATATTTCTTTACGTAGTTAACTTTGGAAAAGAAAATCTCTAGAATTTAATTCTGGCAAATTCTAAAAATATTCTGGTTATATTTGGACTGTGATGAGTGAAACCAATTTGTTGGATTTTTTTCCTATGGAATATTTGTATTCCACTTCTAAACTTCTAATCAGAGCAAACAGAGGATTATGTTTGGAACGGTCAAGATTATTTGCAACAAAATGTATGTATTTGGAGGGTTTGGTATATGAAGTATGCATTCTCCATTCCTTCAATTATTGCAATAGACAAGTAGATAAATGTGACAGGTACTTGTATTGATAACAGAGCTTCAAACTTGTGTACTGATTTCTAATTTTCAATGAATTGAAGTCTTTGAAAGAATGTTTAATTCCATGTGAATAAGGCTTTGCAAGATACTTGACCAACCTACTATTATCCAATGAAGACAGAAGTTAATTCACTAGACTGTGTGAAGCATTTCTATCTAACCAGACATTCCAATTTGGTATTTTCTGTTATTTGGGTTTAATTAATTTGCTAAGTTAAATGAGACATTCCCATTGCAACTTGTCCTTAAATTGGTCTGTTCCCTGTTTTCCTTGCACAGCTAGCCCCAAAAAATCAAGGGCTGTATCTTACTAGTCATCCTTCCTTTCACCACCATGTGTGTATACTCAATAGAGTAGTGCTGAAAATTACATTGCTCCAGGCCTGGAAATATCTGTCTCTTAATAAGGAAGAACTGGATGATAATCTTTATTTTTCAGATTATATTTTCAAGGATTTTTTTTTTTTTTAATTCTTTAGTTAGATATTAAATGAAAATATGAGACTGAGGAGTATAGTCTTCTAGAAGTTTTCTTTTTAATTATTAGGGCTTTACTCAAGGGACTGAACACACATAAAAGACAAGATTTAAGGGAGAATCTGCTAAGAATTTGTTAGATAGGATCTCCATGAGAGGCTTGATTAAATCAGTAGTTTTTGAGTGACTATAAAGATTGCCATCTGTATGCCATCCTAGTGAGTCACATCACCGCTGTAATCTGTCAGCTCAGTTTCACTGGGTTTTGGAGGAGAGAGGAGTGTCTCTAAAGGTTTGAACTGGAGTCCGTTTTCCTTTATGAAAGGCTGAAGCATGACCCCGGGAGGCCCTTGTGCTGTAATGAGGCCAGGAGCAAAACTGAATTTGGAGACTGCCTAGGAAGCCTTGCTGTATCCTGGGCCTCCACTAGGGAGAACTGTGGTTGTAGGAATATTGGAAAGAGAAACAAGTTCACCTTTTACTGCGTTTTAAGCTGGGCTTGGGTTTTGTGTCTTGGTTTTGTTGTTGTTGTTGTGAATGAATGAATGAATGAGTAAATGGCCGGTTGCTATGGCTGTCTGCAGTTCGGGGAAAAGGTATGGCAAGCACAGGTATTATTCTGAGAAGTGTCAACAAACTCCTAATGGAAGACTCTTACCAGCACATCAGGCACCACAGTTTAGCTTCTACTCACTGTATTTCTTATCTAGGTCTTGGAGGAACACCCTGAGGTCCATGGTAGTGTTTTCCCCAGCCTTTCATTGATAAGCCCAGGCTGTAGGGACAGTAACTGAAATACAACCCCCCCACACACACATAACCAAGAGAGTGGTTTGCTATTTCCCCATCTGGGTCCAGTGGACTCATATTGCTTTAATGAGGCGCTCTTTCCCACTGTCCAGGAAAGTTAGTGATTATTCACCTTGCCAACGAAATAAATGTACATCCCTTAACCCTTCACTGCAGCTTAGTGCCGTATTTGGTGCATCTTTTGGAGCAGTTGATTGTGATCCTTCACCCTTTCTATCCCTTTGGGAGCAGCTTTCCCAGCTGTGGAGGAGGAAGTGGTCTTCTCTGCCTCTCCAGAGAGTCAAAGCCAGTCAGAGTTCAGGGGGAAAGAAAGTAGTAACAGCTAAATTTAGAAAACTGGTGTGAAAAGTAAGGCAAGTTAAATCCATTTTTGTCCTGGAAATCTGAGGAAGAGGAAGGAAAATGCCTGAATGCAGCCTTTTTACTGAGCCTTAGAAGCATTTTAACAAGTCTGCTTGAAAGGGAGGGCTTATTCTGAAAACTGAATGACTGAGAAGATCTGTCCCCTGTCAGTTATGAGAATGACCATTTCTTTATTAGACATGTTGAAGTAGGGAGGAATTTAAATAATTTGGCATGGAGTCTTATAAATGTCAGAAACAGAGTAAAAAGTTATAATTCAGACTAGTCACATCCTCTCATTATTTTTTTCATGTTTGTTGTTCTCTTCATCTTTCATTTCTGCTATCGATATGGAGTGTTGTATTTACATTCACGATACATTTTTCCTGTAAACTAAAATATTGCTTTTAGCCTGTGAGTTCCTGCTTGCTTTAGAGCCGAGTGTATACAGTATATGCCATAAAATACCAAATGTATACTTAAGGTACAAATTAGATCTTTCCCTTTTTAGAAAGAAGATACCCACTCTACAGAACTCACCTTTATAAGCAGAGCTGAAATGTGTATTTTTTCAAAACTAAACAGTTAGAACATTTTGCCAGATGTGTGCAGGCAATTTCCTTTCCTGGGAAACAGTAAATTCCCTTACTCAGCCAATCGTGGGTTTCTTCCATACAGCATATGACTAGGCTGCTTAGAGAGAGATGCCTGAATTTTACTAATATTATCTTTCCAATTATCATTTTACTTACAGCTGCACGGCTTCTGTTTGACAGGCAGATACAGAGATCTCTGATAGAAGAGGAAGCATATAAACTTAAGTAATATAAGAAAATGTTGACTTGGCTTGAGTCTGCTATCTGCAAACTTTGCCACCTTTCAAGATGTTGATTTAGTAGTTAAGTTCTCATTTCAGGAGTTTACTCATTTTAGGAAGTGAAAACTACATCATAAAGTATGTGTAAACTAAAGGCAAAACCATGTAAACAAGTAGGTTTTGGTGATGCTTTCTTACAGGGATGTTTGATCTATGTATATAAATGAAAATGCTGTAATGGAGCTTCAAATCTGAGATGAAAAATCATCTGAAATGTGGAATAAATTAATCAAGTATTTTATATATTCCTGGCATTTACATTCCTCACATTTTGACACTCAAGGCTAAGTTCCCACCTTTGGTTTCTGGTACTTTAATATTAGTTTATGATAGTTCCATTTGCTGTCTTCAAAATATTTTCCTTCACTCTAAGTAGTTTAGCATTTTTCTCGGGAACAAATGTCAACAAGGACAAGACTCTTGAACTTGTAACTTAAAAAACAGGGAACAGGATCTAGGACCCTACTGGATTTTTAGGCTGCTGAAAATCTTGTCTGTTTTTAGATCTTACTCTCTTGTTCAAAGAGACGAGTGATAGGTTATTATGTTTTCCAACAAGCCAAACAATTTCTTTTCATCCAGACCCATAGTTCAGATTTTTTTAGCACTTTAAGACTAATGATAATATCTTACCAATCATTCCTACTTTCCCCGCCATTTGCTCATTATCTTTTTTATTCCATCTGAGCTTCTGCACCAGTCTCTCATGACTTCTTTAACAAAGTCTCAGGATTCCACTCACTTTCTCAGCTGCAGCTTATTTCCAATCACTCAGAACATCTGGTGTAGCATCTTGTGAATTCATAATCATCTTTATGTTCCATCTCTGACGTTCCATCACGTCCCTTTGAGTGCCCTTCCTTACAAGGAGGGCATTTGCCCGATAGTTCTCATATTTACTTCTGTTGAAGGGACAAGAGGTCAATAATCTGATCCACTGAAAATTTCAGTTACCACTCTGTCTTGGTGACTCAGTCTGGTTTTTCCCATCTTGCCTTGTAACATCCAATCCATCATTTCAGTACACAGTATTTTCCCTAGATGTCACAGCACTAGTAGAAGCATAATGTAGCCAAACCCAGACTTCGTGGTTTTCCTTGGAAATTATTCCATGCTCCCACTGCCACCATCCTTCAATGCATTTAAATCTATAATCTGCAAGTTATGTTTCCTTTTTTTCTTTGATGTTTTATTTTCTCCCTTTTTTGATGCTATGCTTTCATTAATGTATCTAAAATCCCTATCTTGGTCCTTATCATCAACATACTGAATTTTGTAACAATCTCTCTGGCTCCTCCATAATATTTGAAATGTGACTTGCTTATTCAACTGTTTATATTAGTTCTGCCTCAGTAAACTACATTCAGCTTTGCTGTCATAAGGATGGTTAGACAGCCATCAGAGCTTCACACAAGCAGATTATATACTTATTGCTTGGAATTTGGAAGGTCTAAATTCAGCACCTCTCCTACCAATATGTCAACTTCAGTGCTTTCTTTGTAGCCACTGCCTGAATTGGCTTTCCTGGACTGTCTTGGGTTAAACTTGGGATATCTTTTCTCAGATAATTAGATATTTAATGTGATCATATTTTCAAATTATAGACTTATTTTGGTGTCCCACTTTTTAAAAATGTAACGTATTAACATTAAAAGACGTATATTTTATATATACATATCTGTATACATGTCTGTGTTTAGTATGTTGTTGATGCCACTGTACCTGAAATATAATTGGTCATATTAATTTAGATTGGGACTTTATGATACCACATCCCGAATAATAACAATAAAATGAATTAATGGGGTTTTTTTTGATTACTGTCATTATCACTTGCACATTTCAAAACCTTGTTAAATACAAAATGCTTCTTTAATTTCTGCTACTTCATTACCTTTATAGTGATTTCCTTTTTCAGTCCAAATTTTCAAGTGATATCTAAAGTAGAATTCACAATTATCTATTGAGCTCCGGTCTATACAAATAATGTGGGCACATATCTAAGAAGACTCTCACTGTGCATTAATAAAGTTCCCATTTGTAGGACAGATGGTAGTGTCTTTCACTGTGAGCATTTTCTAATAATGAATGTTATTTTAATCTTTAAAAGATGAGTCATCCACATACAGAAGTAGGAAGTGAGTCCCAAGATTATGAAGATTAGTTGCTACATGTCCTTCCTCCTTAACATTTTTATGTAGTTTGGCTATAGTGCCCAAAGGCTGTGCTTATTCTCTTCAGAGCTATGTGATGACAGCAAACTTTAGCTGGTTACAAGTGTAATTACATCTTAAACTCAAATAGCATGAGTTCAAAACTAACATGGAAATTACAGCTAATGTTAAGGATCTTACAGTTGCACTGCTGAATATCTGACAGTGTTAAGTGCTGTGCCCTGTCTATCTCCCATACTGGGAAAAGCATAATAAAGCACTTGTTTAAACAGGTTATCATTGGTTGAAACTGAATGAAATAACTTTTGTGCTAATGTGTAGTAAAGCCTTTAAAACCCGTTTTAAAAAATTATTCCCCTAGCACTTATGTATTTACTCTTTACTGTTGAATTATAAGTTAAAAAAACTTAACAGATGTTCTTACTCTGTATGCTTATATACTGTTTCTATGCTTTGAAAAATGTCTTTTAAATTACAGTTTTGTGCATTTGGACAATTTAAACCTAAAATCTTTATGTAAGATTTGACTTTTGTTGTATTATGTGAATGCTGTATTATGTTGATGTGAAAAGGCAGCAGACTCTGAAAGAATCCAGAAGGCTTTTGGAAAATGAGAAAGCTGCCTTACTGACATCCTAAAGAAAAATGCATATGCCGTTTGTTTAAAGGAGTGTATTTTTAAAACTTCTAAGCAGCTGACAATGAGATAGCCTTACAAGTCACCCCAATCCCTGTGATTTAAATCCTTCCTCTTGTAAGCAGTCAGTCAGGTTAGCGGAAGGTTCTCTCATCTGGTAATAGCACACTTACTTGATAATAACAGCATGTCACACTTCCGAAGAGCATGCTCAAGTTAAGATCTGAATTCAAAGATAAACTGGTGTCAAAGAGGGAATGAAAAGGAAGTGAAAACTGTGTAAGAGGAATAAACAAAACTTTCTGAGAGGGAGAGGACATTTACGGCAACAGTAAGGTACCTAGTTCCTGACATCTGTTTCCCTCAAGAAAAAAATATAGTATATGCACTAACCTTTTTATGGAGAGTGCAAGAAAAATATTTGCAGCATGTTTTCAAATATTCATATTTGTTGAACTGTATTATGGATGTGTAATTTGAAGCAGGCAGAGCCACTGCAAACTATTTTTGCACTCCATAAAGATAAATATTTTCTTTTCTTCAGTACTAATAAACATAGTTCAGTAATAGCTCTCAAAAACACTGCCCACCCTCTTGCTGATTCTGCCACAAAAATTGGGCATTCTTTTTGTTGTTGGTCTTACTGCTGTAAAAGTAAAGGAAGGAATTAAAATGGGGTTTTTTCTACCTGGTTAGTGAGGCATCAGAACCTGTGATGGGACAGCACAGCTGATGCCTTGGGAAGGCTGACCTGAAACAGAGACTAGACAGAGCTAGAGAATAAAGTAGGTATTTATTGAAGGGCCTTTAAGGGTACACCTTGGGCAGGACAAGAGCCCGACCAGGGCTACACCCAAGGTGGACTTAAATGGTCAAAAAATGGACAACCAGTCACGAGATCCTACACTTTTATAAGTTTTGGTCCATTTTTATATTGGGGTTTAATTGTCCAATTATAGCTTCAAGTTGTGAGGTCTCATCCTTCTTGTTTTATTCACCCTTCAGTCTACTGTTGTTTATGCTTTTGGGCCTGAAAGTTGTACTCATTGTCCTTGGTCTTCAGCAGGAAAAGGATTTGTTTTGTCTACCTTCTCTGGGAAAGGAGCTTACTAACACTTAATATGAGGCTCAGAACTACACACCTAGGCAGCACAGAATCTGGAAAACATGAAAGCCAAAACTTAAGGCATCACAAAGATTAGCTGCATACAGATACCAAGATTCAGGCTTCTTTGAGTTTGGACTCCTTGCCTCCATGCAACTTGTTGCTCTGTAAATATTAATGTTAAGTGCCTCACTGGCTGAGTAACATTCTGTTCTTTCTCTCTCCAAATAAATCCTTTCCTGGAAAGATAACCCTCCCTCTCCAGCAGACTATGTAGACAAGACCAAATCTCTTATAAGTATTCTGTCATTAAAGTGGTGTATTTTCTTCCCAACACAAGACAATTAGAAAGTCCTTTTGCTGGACTTTTATCTAAATCTGAATTATTACCTGAGTAACTTCCCTACACAGAAAATTCAAATCTTTAAAATCTGTCTCACTATCTTTATTCTGTCTCACTAGAAATATATGCACAGGAAATTTGGAGATGACATTGGTGATGTCTACATTGCTTAAATGTGCATCATATTCAGGCTAGCCACAGCCAAAGTGACTTCTATTTATAAATCAAATAGTTCAATCTTAGCTTATTAGCTTGAGGTTAAGCTTGATTATAGAGCATCTTACTTGTATTTTTATGCCCTTACTTGATTTTTATGTCAATATTTTCAGTCAAATCTTTGATCAAATTCTATTATAAATATCTAATAAAGCTTCAACTTTGGTTTTCAATTATACATTCTGATTTGGTACTGCTTCAGCATTGTGGCCTGAGCCTTAATAGAAATGTCCAGTGAATTGCATTTTTCTTGAATAAATAACCTTATTTATAGTTCATCATATTAGTGACCAGCTAATGTTCTTCTACTCATTTCTGCTTTCCTTTACCTGTTCACCCATTTAAGTATCATTTTTAGGAAGCAAAATCCATACAAATATTCAAATATTTACTATATGATGTCATTAAATGACAATGTCTCCTAACTCAGCCAGCTTAGAATATTTTCTTTTTGTATTTATGAAGATTGTATCCGTGTGTAGGGTATTAAGGTGCCCTTCTTTGATTAAATGCATATATCATGTCAACCAAGATTTCCTTGTGAAGTCAGAGAAATTTCTCTGTTGATCAGGAGACTCTTGGGTAACAAGTCCAGATGACAGCACCGAAAGTTAGGTGAAATGAATGTCATGAAACTTAGGGAAATAAGGGATGGTTAGTCAAGATTTCATATGTGTTTCATTGTGTCATCTTAAAGTGCTGATGTTAATGTATTATCAGTATTTTTTATTTTATTACAATTTTCAGATTGTTGTATCCAAACTGTATTGTTTTGCCACTCTTCTTTTTCGGTAATGGATTCACGTGGACTGTGAATTGATTAAAAAAAAACAACAGGCCAGTAAGAAATTGGGTCTAAATAGATTGTTCACCCCAGAAACATAATTCTTTTACACTGCAGACACATTTTACAAGGCTAAGAACACTATACCTTTGGTAAATGTCAGTTGAAATGTTTAAGCAGGGACTGTTCTGGAACTGCAAAGCAGCCCATGGTGAGGAGGGATGGACTAGCAATAGACTGAGTTTTCAGCCAGCTGGGAAGTATTCCAGGCAGGACTGCAGCAGGCAGGGAAAATGTAGGGAGTCATAGCCTAAAATTTGTTTTAATTTCATACAGAATATAAAGATATATCTTCTGAAGCTAACATCTATGAGACTCCAGAAAAGCCTCCCATGAGAAGCTGTGGAATCCCTGTTGTATGAGTAATACAGATGGCAAAACACTGAAAAATGTAAAGGAAAATCCCATGCTGGCAGCAGTATGAATTAAGTGATTTAATAATCTTTTACATCTCTTAATTTTTCTCATCAAACCTCATCACTTTGATGAAAGAAAGAAAAATGTTTATGTTGGCCCTCCATGTGAGAAGTGCTTATATGAAAAAATATCCCTCTTCAGATGATAAAAATATAATTAATATAGTTGAAATAATTCTTGCATTTTATCACATATATAAACCTATCAGTAACAAGCTAATATTAATGCCTGCAAACTATTAAGCACAATTATTCCAATATAATGCAGCAGTGGGTTTAATATTGGAAATTGTTATGGTTTCATATTTCTTTGCAATATTGGGACAACCTAATTTTGCATTATTAATTCCATCAATGCAAAGGAGTACAGTTAGTTATTCCAATTGCTAAAAGCATTAGAGTGAGACTGTGCTTCATAGACTATTATTGCCCACATGAAAACCTTCTTGGCTGAGAAGTTTGCAACCAGGCAAATTATTCTCAATTATCAATGGCTGAATTGCTACTTTTGTTTTCAGAATTTAAAAAACAAACAAACAAACAAACAAAAGCCCAACAACTTATTTAAACATATTTACAGTGAATAATTTTTAAAAAATGCATTTCATGGACATCATAAACTGAAAAAGTAATAAATTTTGCATCAAAATCAGATTGCTCTTTATACTTCTGATAGGTTCATTTCTCTATTTCTAAAGCCTTTATTTTTGAACATTTATTTGATGTGAAATGGTCTCCTTTGTATTCATATGTTTTTACCTTGCTGATTCTGCAATGGGGGCAGAAAATCTGCACTCACTTACCTCTGACCTAACTCTGCTGGCCCACAGTTTTAGACTACAGTACACCCAATAAAGAAACATAACACATGCTTTTAAGAGAGCTATTTCAATAAACTGATAGCCTCGAGGACTAAGAAAAAAAAGTGATGCTTTAAAGGTGAACTGGGGGGCTTCTCATTTAGAAGGCTTTTCTAGTATCAGTCAGAACCTTTTTGTGGTACATCTGTCATGGAAAATGATCAGAAGCTGCTGAAGTAAACAAAATGTGGGTCTGTTCTGCATTATTGTAATTTGCAGATGCCCTGTGCCTGCTTACAAAGGATGGCCCAAGGCTTTTAATACTGTTAACGACATGAACAGTAGCCAAGAACTGTCTTTATTTGAAATATAAGTGTATTTTTAAAATAAACCAGAATGTGTGAATCCTCACACAGTTGCCATTTGCATTAGCTTTACACAGGGAGAATTTTTTTAAAAGTTACAGACTTTTCACCAAACGTTCTGTGGACTAGTTAAACAATTGGAAGTGTTTTCAAAAGGTATTACCACTAGTTAAAGTACTGGCATTTGTGGCTGGTCCAAATCAGGCTTTACAATAAGTGAAACTTAGTTCCCTTTCATTGATTTCTCAAGGTTCATAAATTCATTAGATGTTCATTCATTAAATTCCATCTCTTTTCTGGCTCTTCCATGTCAGAAGGAGGCACCTGTTTCCAAAAAAAAATGAACTGGCAGATGGCTCAGTAAATATTGCACCATATCACAGCTGGTGGAATGAAGTAATTTTAATGAACAGAAGACAAATAGAAATTAGAGTAGTCAGAATTAGAAATAAGGGAGAGGGGAATTCTTCTCTTGTCCTTTTCTTTTTCTTCTTCTTTTTTCCTAGTTAATATTTTCTATAGAGTTGTGAATACTAAATACCAATTGTTGAAGTTCAGGACAGTTTGGGACCGTGTAACAGCTCTGCACATGCACATCAAATACACTGTAGTCGGTAGTGCATCTGCTGTACATGAAGGTTTTATCCATGTATGCATTGTGTCATTTTTCCAGTTTACTAGGCATCTGAAAATCATCCTGGTTTCAATGAAAATATGTGGAAAGCCATACTCCATATGCTTTTCATATGAGATATAAGACTTGACTGTGTAATACTGGACATCCCCCATTCTGTGGGACATCTGCCAAGTTCAGAAGAATAAGTTACAGGCAGGAGAATAAAACCAGAGGAATAAGTGATTACTAAATCCTTATTCTGTTTTTAATTTTTATATTCTGCTCTGGTCTTAGCCACTAGAGTCAACTTTTAACAATGTCTCTGAACTGGAATAGCCATGTATTCTGTACTTTAAAATGTTTTGTGGTTAAAACTTTAAAATGTTTAATGTTCATAAATGAATGACAGATTCTCAGAGGTTCTCAGTGCAGGTTTAGAGACTTAAAAAAATCCTGGTATGTCTCCCTTTGCATCTTTAAGTAAGAATATATCTCTGTTCTATGAGTTTGGAAAAGCTTTAAGAGCTTTTTAGTATGTTTTGTGCATTAATCGTTTAGGTTGTATTTGAAATGTAAACTGCTGCTGTTAAAAATTTTCTTAAGAATTTTGGGGTAAAATATAAATCTTGCCTTGTTTTGGGGTGTTGCCAGTGATTATATTACTCTGTCCTTTTGGTCTGTTATGTCCTAGATTGTGAACTAATTAGACTAAGAAAGAAATGATTTCTTAAGTTTAGGAGAAACAATTCTATTCCTCATGGTTACAGAAGCATGAAAATGCTCCTCTGCAAAGCCACAATAGAAGGTATCAAGTAAATAAAGAACATTTATTTTCAATATGATTTTGAAAGCCAGAATCCTGGTTTCTGAATAGTTCAGTTAGCAGTCCCAGAAATGTAAATTCTAAAGTCTCATTGTAAGACCTTCCTTTCACATTTCCAGAATGTAAAAGTAAATACTGATAACATCTACATATTTGGCATTGCTTTCAAGATGTTGTTTTCTTGTATCTATTTATAAATTTAATACCGTTCAACTCCTTTTTATTGGCATGTATTTGTTTATTGTACCTATTAAGAAGCAACTCCTCTCAATACCTTGGATGCTGTAGAAAACTTCAAATTAAATTGGAATTGGGTTCCTGTCTGCAATACAATCCACAGTTGCATACAGGTTTCACTTGCTAAAACTTACTGTGGCTGCAGGTAAAACTTTTATAATATTCAGGTTAATGCGTGTGGAGGGTTTTTTAAGCACTTCAACTCCCAGTCTAACAGAAAGAACCATGAGAACATTTACCTTCATTTATCATGCTCTTGGTTTTAGTATTAGCTATATTACAAGAGAGAGCATAAATCATCTCACTTAGCATCTCACTTTACATCCTAGGTTAAAAAAGGTACTACCAGGCTATTACTTTCTGAAAATTATGTGCTGCTTTTCTAATATTCTACTCCTCCACTGCTGTTTCTTTGTCTGTGTTACATCTGTGAAATTCAGAATAATCCCTGTATTCAATACAATGCTAACAGACAAGAAAGAGAGGAAATTTTACATATTCTGGATGCATATGTAAATTACTATTTTTATTTAATAGATTGTTGAGCCTGGCACTAATTTTATCCTTTATTACCAGTGAAGACATGAGAACTTGAAGTACATCCTGCTTCCATACCAGGAAAATTGGCTTGAACTGGAAGGAGGAAGACATAGCATCATTTTTTTTGTGGAATACATCCTATAAATGATAGTTTACAAAGGCCTGCTGAGTCAAAAGGCCAATTTTATCCAAAAGTTGTTTTTAAAAATGTAGTATACTCAGATATACAAAATAGCCAAGAAGAAACAGTTCTAGAAACCTGTTGGACTTTATGGATGCATCTGATTGTTGCTCAGGAGCCCATCCTGGGAAGGACACCCAACTACTTCTGTGGCTTCTCTAGCTGATGTGCATAATCTGTGCACAAGACTATAATTTATGAGCACATGATTATGTCTGTAATGACTTACAAATAACTTTAACACCCCAATTAGCTCCTAAAAAGAGCTCTGTTTTATCTACATAGCTGATTTTCCAGGATAAAAGTCAGTTCCTTAATTCCTTTTTACCACCCTGTGGTCCTTCCTTATGGTACAATGGCCTCATATATCTGACTAATGGAATCTTGCTGCCTTGGTACATTTTGGTCACAAAAACTTTTCACTGCTTATTTTATTTGTAATTGTGATGTATGCCACCAGTTTCCTCTCTGCATTTGACTAGTTTGGACTAACATGGAAATGAAAAATAAGTGCATGTAAATTTTTTGCTAAAAGAATGTCTTAAGTGTTGACAGGACAACTTGTTCCAGCCCAGAATTTTCTCTGCACATAAACATAGACTACATTTCATAAACCAAAACTGCAGCTTTTTTTGTTTGCTTTGGGGTTGTTCTCTGAGTTTCTTGAAAGGACATGATTCTTACATGAAAAGAAACACTGGGATGTGTCTAAAAGGGAAATAGTTATAACAAAGTACCAGAAGAGCAAGCAAACTGCAGTAAAGAAGCTGAAACTAGTATAGAGGTAATAAGAACAGACCCAGGCCCAGTTGTCTTTGCAGCCAATATTAATTGCAAGGAAGAACACATGATTATGTTGTTCTATTGATGTAGATTTGGTACATTTCTACTTTGCTGCAATTACACATGCATTACACGTGTTTTTACATTATCATCTGAACTGTAATCTTGCACTTCTAGAAAATCAGCACTTGGGGAAACTATGTTATCGTTCAAAAATACAATCAAAGTTTTACTTTGATCTTTTTTCCACAGTAGAAAAAAACATAGTTAAGTTTATGTGTCTTTGTCTTTTCTCTTCTGGTGATGTTGCACTGTGATTGTGTTTGTCTCTATGATTCATTACAAGCTCACTGGCAGATGGTCACGTACACTTTGCAAAAGTGCTTGATGCTAATAATCAGCTTTTAGCTTTAATATTCTTTTCCTACAGTAAGTAATATATATTATCATAATGCCTAGAGATTCATGGTTGTTTTATTCACTGCCATCTAAATACCTTTATCCTTCAGTAAAAGAGGTTTCTCTGTACATGTTCAGTATTTTATGAGGGAAATCTACTGCATGTGTGGATGGTAGTGACAGAAAAAGTAGAGTTCTGTCTTCCATATATGAACAAAATGGAAGAATGAGAGTTTCATGAGAGCAGGATGTGCTAGAAAACCTCCTGGCTCCTTCATATAATGATTTTTTGTTGATTAAGCCATTGGAGCCCCACAGGGGTTATACAGCTAAAGCTTCAAAAATCCTGCTTTGTCTTACTTGATCCTCATACTTGTTATGGTAGAAGGAAAGTGTTTATATATATTTGTTTATGTGTATTTTATTGCATAACAGTAAATCAGGCTTATATGCAGTGTTTATCTGTAATAGTTAAAACGCTGTCTGTCCAAAATACATTCCATTTATTTAAACAGTGAAATTGTAAAGAACTACTTCTATGTAGCACAGAAGAATGTGTATATCAAGAACTGTTGTTTTTTAAGAGGAAAAATGTGTTGAATTATGGGCTCTTATCGTTATATTATCTTTTATTTAACAGTAGTTTGAGATGGAATAGCTGAAGAAGCCAAAATATGGTGGAACTTTGTGGCGACTCTTTGTAGCTATGTTGGGAAGAGAAAATTTCTGGTCTGGCAGTTTTAGTGGAGCTGTTGAGATGCTCTTGTTGGCTTTTGCGTATTATAGTTGTAGTACACTATATCCAGACAATAAAATCAGTTACAAATCTGACTCCCTCAAAATACAATGTCATGCAATCTTTCCAGCAAAAGTGAATCTTATTTATTTAATTAAAATTCCCTTATTTTTAATAAATCCCTTGCTTCATTTAGTCATAAGCAAAAGGCTGTACTACAACCCTGTTCATGTTCTTGGAAGAAAAAATGATACTGAAGTCCATGACAATGTCTTTGCAGTGTAGGATCATGGCCTATAGACCTGATATTTTTCGGAATGTATTTCTCAGTTACGTCTCCTGAGAGCTTTAGAAAATACATTTTAGCTGATATGGCTCATCTTCTCAGGCACTTTCATAAGTGTGTCTGAAATACAGTCTTAACTGCAGAATTCTGTCCTCCAAAATTGAGGCTGAAGTAATTCACTGCTAATATGAAGAAAATACTCCATGAATATGTGCTCGATTTTGTCCTGCTAGTCTTAGTGTCCCTGATATAAGCCTTTTAATAGGCTCCTTTGATTCCTAACTCCCATACCTTTGCTCCAACTACATAAACACCAAAAAAATTCCATTTTAAAATGTATACATAAGATAGTTGTTAAACTAAATTTCATCTTCAGTTGATTTACTTTCCAATGATTTTGACTTACTGTGCTTGTGAGTATATGCTTTTATATATACTTCTGTACTTGTTCTTGCTGTTTTGTGATTTATTATGTGTTGATGAGGTTCTGTTGTAGACCTTGGAGGTTTTTTCAAAGACAAGAAGTTCCATTGTCATGTTTTTTCTTCCAATGATTTATGTCTTGTGTATTGAAGTTATTTATCAGGAGTATTTAAAAGATGGTCTAAATTCATAATTTTAAAAAAACATTATTTAACATTTACCTGAAGTTGGTCCCAGAGGCTGCAATCAAAAAAGAGCCTCACTTTGCTAGTCAGTATATTACTATTACAAAGGTAGTATTTCTTCATTATTTTCCATTGAAATAAAAGCAGACTTTGCATCTAAATGGATTGTACAAATCCAAATCAAGGGATAGTGTCTGCACCCGAGACCTTTTGATCTTCAGAAGACTATTTCTGTCCTTTCTTTTTTCCCAATCTGACTGAAAGGTCACACTTTACCCATATTTCATCCTATCAGATTTATTTGTGGCCTGGAGGCTTTATCAAATGCATTTCAAGAAGAAAAATTCTGGCAATGGTTCACATGAGAGACTTTTACCTGTGGAGATGAGGCAGCCTGATTCTGGTCAACTTTGTCTTTTTGCTGCATGTCATGCCTACTTTTAAATCTATTATAGAAAAAAATTCTAACCAGCAGTATTTTTGCCTGAGGGACAGGAATTTTATGGGTAGTCTGAATGGAGTGGAATCTTGTTGGCTGTTTCAACGGTAACTATTAATTAGTATCTATCTTTTAAACTAGTGCTTTGAACGTATTAGGACAATCCAGGGAAAAAGTGTAAAAATTCTGTTTAGTACTAACTTTCTAAAAATCAAAGGAAATACATATTTAGGAGTTCGTTTAAAAGGGTTCTCACCATTATGTTAAAACTGAAAAACTTGTCCCAAAACTTTAGTGATCTACCAAAAGTTTTGCCTAACCTCAGAGATTTCTGCCTGAATCAAGGTACATTGTGAGTGCCTTGAAACACAAAGCAAGGCCAAACTCTACAGATTTTATCGAGGAATATTATTGAGGTTCTGGGTTTAGTCTAACATGAAGGAGGTAGATAACTGTGATGTTAATTTAGAAGTTTTGCATGAAACTTTACTATGTGGAACAATATAGTTGAGTTCATTGTGGCTTGGAAGAAAAACTATGAAATAGGAACGGCATAAATAACTGAAAGATCTGTTTGTCCCATCCCACTGGGGTTTTGGTCTGGCTAAGCTCATACTTGTGAAACTTGTGCTTCTTGAAGTAGTATCATTATTATTCTCTGTGTGATGTGGATTGGGCTGGATGCTGCATACTCGTGTAGGAGATGCTGAAGGACACATAGTGGTTCATCTGATATTAAAAGTAGACAATATTTTTCCTTGGGTTTTTTGCTTTGGGTTTGTTTGTTGGTTTTGGGGTTTTGGTTGGTATTTGGTTGGTTGGGGGTTTTTTCTGGGGGTTCATAGAATCATAAAATGGTTTGCATTGGAAGAGGCCTTAAAGATCATCAAGCTGCAACCAGTTCCACCATGGACAGGAACACCTTCCACTAGACCAGGCTGCTCAAAGTCCCATCCAGTCCAGCTTTGGACAATTCCAGAGATAGATCCACAGCTTCAGGCAACCTGTTCCAGTGCCTCACCACACTCACAGTAAAGAATTTCTTCCTAATATCTAATCTAAACCTACTCTCCTTCATCTTAAGGCCATTCTGCTTGTCCTGTAAAAACTCTCTCTCCAGCCCTCTCATAGCCCCCTGAAAGTACTGGAAGGCTGTTCTAAGATCTCCCAGAAGCCTTGTCTTCTTCCAGGCTGAACAATCCTGACTCTCTCAGCCTGTCTTTGTAGGAGAGGTGCTTCAGCCCTCTGGTCACCTTTGTGACCTTTTCTGGAGCTCCAAGAGTTCCGTGCCCTTCTTATGCTGAGAACCCCAGAGCTGGAAGCAGGTCTCAAGAGGGCAGAGCAGAGGGGCAGAATCCCCTCCCTTGCCCTCTGGTCACACTGCTTCTGATGCAGCCCAGGAAATGTTTGGCTCTCTGGGCTGTGAATGCACATTGCCATCCAATCTCCTGTTGTGTGCTCTCAGCAGGAGCATCTCACCACTGCTCTAGGGCTGCTGGCTTCTTCTCAGCTACACTGCCAAGTCATTCTCCTTTTCAATGAGATCATTTCTCAAACTTAGGGTTTTTCCAGGATTAATTACACTATTTCTCTTTTCATGCTGCCTTTGGAGGGTGTGGCAGACATCATAGTGGTTATTTCTTTTATCAGAAATTTTCGGCATCCTTTACTGGCTTTAACCATTTACAGTGGATGTTTTTTCTACTGCATTCCAGATTTGCCTAGAACAGAACCCCAAGCAGCTCACTGGGATTTAGACTTCATTTGCTGGAAGCCTTTGGTTTATAAGACAAGGAAGCAATGTTCTCCACAAAGATACAATGTGGACATGGATTTATCCAAAATGACATTTGTTAGATTAATTATAACTCCTGTTATACTATCATTTTAAGCTTGAGCTTCTGCCTGGGTGAATCAGCACTTCCAATTCCATGGTTAAATAAATTTAGGAAAGAAACCACGTATGTTGTAATATATATATAGGCTGTATTGTACTTAATCAGACAATTACATATGCTGTGTTTGCAGGTCTGGTATTTACCTTTTCGTGGGAATTTGTCTTTCCCATGGTTAATTGCAAATGAAGTAGACAGAGGTCTTTAATCTGGAATCTAACATTAACAAAAAAAGTGAAAATTTAGGAGAACATTGGAAAGGATTCTTATTGCTCTTATCTTATAGATAATGGTGAGGAAAAACCGGGAACAATTCCACTTAAAAGAAGTTCAAATGGTATGTTACAGTGTGTTTCAAGAATTATGATGTTCTAAAAATATTTTAATTACTTTACACAGGTGGTATTACATTTGTATGGCATTAGAGGAATTATTACCTTTAATAGCTTTCACAATACACTATTAGTGGAAACCCTGCTACCCATGTTTTCAGAGAACTGCATGCCATAATTAAGTGCACTTAAAAAGCCAAATTAAACTGAATGAACAAGTAACCAGTAAAGGATGTTCTCTTGAGCATTCATTCTTACCATATGAATGATGCTTGTTTTTCTCTTCTCTTTAATTAGAATGTTTCTACATTTGCCAAAGAAAATGTTGGAATGAGGACAAAAACTGAAATTATAGGAACAGGGTTTGATGTAATAGCTTATTTGTAAAGGAAACACAACTTGTTTGGTATTTTATTGAAACAGGAAGTTCAGAACCTCAGTACACACAAGCACAACAAATTCTCAGGTGCTAGTTGAGTCATCTGTTGTTGGAAGTAGCCTCATAGAAGGCTTCCCCTTGATTTAGTTTTAATCTTCAATTAACAAAGGGAAGGAAATTACATACAGATTTAGTTTTAGATTATGTGCAAAGCTCTCTGTTGCTTTTTAGTTGTCACCCTGATGTTCATGCTTTGTGACTGTATCATCCTGGCACTACCAAAGAGTGTCTCAGTGAATATATTCAGCTTTTAATGAACATAAAAAATCTAATGTATTCCTTTTATTTATGAAATAGTATAAAACTTGTCCAGTCAAAGTATTTTGATTTTTCCTTCTCCAGTTATCTTGTACCTTATTTCAGCTTTACTTCAAACTGGAGAAGTAATCAGCTGTGATAAGGTTGTAATTGATAAAACTACTGTTTTAAGTTTAGTATGGGATTATTTAATTTTTAACTGTCATATTTGTTTGTAATAAGAGGTTTGTTATATAGCAGAGAAGAGCAGGACGATGCCTGTAGTTTTGTTTATCTGTGAAAACATTAAAAACCACTTTGGAGTTCATGTGTGTATCTTCTCAGGAGAAGACTTAGCTTTCCCCTCCCTTCAAAGTCTGTATGACACTGGCCTCTCTTTAATAAGAAGGATTTATTGAATTCCCTCCAAATCACATCGTAACAGTTTCTCTGTTTAACCCCAGAAGTATTCCAGTGTTTTGCAGTGAGTTCTTGCCTCCATTAACAGTCTGAGCAATGATGGCTTTATAGCTCTCCACAGTATCAGTCCACAGCATAAGGAAAAATGCATTACACTTTAATCAGTAGTGTAATTTTGAGAAAAAATTAAATGGGTAGCATTAGAACTACCATGCTAGCTCCTCAATTTTAAACCTAATATAATTTTAAAATAAAAATACATGCATGATCCAGTGAGTGTGCAGGACATTTTAAAACTTTTTCCCTTATGCAGGACTAGCTTGATTATATTCTTTTTCCTCATTCTCTGAGTCGTGTGTATACTTTAATAGAGTATGTGTGCAAACAAACAGTGCCTTCTGTTACACCATGAGAGTTTGCATTGTTATAGGACTCAAGCTGCAGTCCTGATACACCTAACTTATTCCCATGGATTTTAGTGGGATTTCTGGATTGGGGCAGATCCAGATATGATAAATATTTATTTACATACATTTACTAGAAAACTAGTTTGCAGGAGAGAAGTTATTGAGCATTTGTATTTTATCTAAGATATCCAGATGTGTGACCAGAAAATAACTAGTAGGTTTGCTTGAGGACTGTGCTTCAGAATGTATTTATCTTGCATTTAAGCTCAAATCCCAGTTGTTCATATTTTATGCACAGTACTTGCTGAGTATCCTTTGGTTTTCAAATTGGAACTGCTTGCATATGCAAAGCCTCTTGAAAATGCTTTCTGCTTTCAGTAAAGCTAAAGCACTTCGGATAAAATCCAGATAGACTAGAAAGTAGTAGACACTCAAACCTGCATCGTTCTTAGACCAAGCACAGCAGGAATGTAGGAAAAGAACTCAGAAAGGAGGACAGGGTCAGGAGTTTGACCCTGCAAACTTTGCCCAGCTAGCATGAGAAGTCACTGAAACTCCACTACCATAATAAGACTGCCTAGGTCTCAGTATTTAACTGCATCATAACTGGCAAGCTCAAATTTAAAACAAACTCAAATTCCATATGGAATTTACAAGACTATTTCTTTAAAAAAAAAATGTTTTTAGAAGATCGCCATTAGATTTTCAGTAAACAGAAGTAGATATTCTTGTGAATTTATTTAGATTGCCACTTCAGATTAGCACTTCAATAACTTCACCTTTAGAGTCATAGTTTTATTTTAGCTTCATTAAGACAGTTCCTACCAGATCAAATGCAAATATTAAATAAGTCAAATTAATATTATTCCATTATCTTAGTCACCAAAAAAGTTAAATCAGAAATAAGTCATAAAAAAATTAAAAGTGGAAATGTTATTACATGTTGAAATCCCCAATGCATCTGAAATCCTAATCAGGAATAAGATTATATTCTAAACAAGGCTGATGTTTCAAACTTCTTACTTGGAGCAACAACATGGTAGACTTGTGTTTTCCCCTGGCATTTGATCAGGTTACTGACAGTGTCTGCTCTGCCTTCTGTAGGCTCTTGAGAAGAAAACAGAGAGGTAATCTGCTGCAAATGTGTTTGGTGTATTAGCTCACAAGTTCATAAGTGTCAATTCCTCAAACAGGTTATTTTTAGATGAGCATCATTTATTACCATGCACAACTTGCAATTGTGTATTGTGAATTCATTTTTTCACTTTATTAAAAAAAATCCTTTTCAAATGCTTATCCTTAACTTCAGCAATAAGAGCAAAGACAATGATTTTAGTGTCAGGTACTCGGTCATTACCCCACCAACTATCATAGCTTTAAACTTACTCTGTATTCACAACATAAATATTTCTCCCTCACTTATACAGAAGACAGTCCCAGCTTTCTGTCACAATATAGTCAAAGTACTTATATTATTGTCATGTTAAAAAGTACAGTAGTTCATGAAAATAAACTTCAAATAGAAATCATTAATCAAGCCTTTTGTTTAGCACCCATGAAGAAAATGGTCCTCTCCAAAAACTTTTCTTGGGTAATGGTAATTTTAAAACATAACTGATAAAAAGCACCTGGTCAAATATTTGTACACCTAGGGGGTTTTTTTGCTCTGTGTGTGCTGGTAACTCCACTTGCTACTTTCAGTGCTGGAGGATTAAATGTCTCTGCTTTGCAGTCTTCCTATGGGATCTTCCAATTTGTGACATAGATTAAGTGAAGAGGAGATGTTATTACACATAATGAAGTATTCCTGCCAAGGAGTACTACTCAGAGAAGTTGTAGACCAGAGGTAATCACAATAGCAGTTATTTTTGGAGTTTCTGAAAGCAACAGAAATCGGGTCTAGTTTTGCAGTGAGCAGCATTTCACAGCAGTGGCACCATGTGTGATGCCAGGTAATGTCTTTGAGTGGGCTCATTTTTGTGATTCTCAGACAATTTTAAAGATTTTTGCTGTTGATCTGCGATGTAATTTCAACTGACCCTTTAGTTCATATTTTAAAAACCAAGCATTCCCTGTTAATTATCATTGTAGTGTATGTGTTTCCCTGTAAGTAGAGAGTTTGCATGGGACTTCTGAATGCAGCTCTCCAGGTTTCTGTTGTGCTTAGTCATTACAATGCGTCTTTTTTAAACAATTTAAGGAAAAAACCCTTTTCATTATACATCACATTTTTGTTAATATTTTGGTATGTTGTAGTATATTCTGTGCTAAACAGAAACATTTAGTGGTTGTTTTGATGAGGAAGTATACTTTAGGCTGCCCTACTTCATTTTTCCTCTGTTGATACCAAAAAAAATTAAAATAAGGAAGCAACTTTAAAAAATACATATTTTGCTGATGCCTGATCTTTTAAAGCCAAGTCCTTTTTATTTGTTTCTCTGCAGCATATCAAAAAATATTGAGAAAAATCAATCCTCAGAAATTTGAAGAAAAATGAACTCACTGTGTTCAAGCTTTGACATATTTCATAAAGCTGTTGAAAACCTAAACATGAAAGCCAGATTTATGAGCTTTTTTAAAGTTATTTGTAGATTCCCAAGACGATTGTGTTCCCATCACTTACTTTAGCCTCTAAAACTTAAATGACGCTTAAAAATATTCATGTTTGGCACACTGAGTTACTGCTGGGCGTTGCAATGGCATTCAGCTAAAACTGAGGAGTAGAAAGAAGAATGTACTCTGCCTTCATGTAAAACAATTCAGTCTGCTGAGACACAGCAAAAGGACTCACATTTTCATATTTTAAAGATAAAACTAGCAATTATTTTTAATGTTAAGATTGCGTTTATTATGGGTTAATACAACTGTTTGGGGAATGAGCCATTTGGGAGCATCTGTGTAACCCTTCACATTTGCCAGGCTTTTCCTTTCAACAAGATCACTCACTTTGTTATTACTGGAATAGAAAACTCTTTTATTTATCAAAGTATTATTCATCTGCACATTGCCAGGTATAGAAAATCTGTTGACAGCACTGGATTTATCATTTACTGTTAAAGGCAAATGGAAGGATTCCCCACTTCCCTAAGCCAGCAAAACAAATGTCATTCTTGAAACTCACTGCACAATATCCTGTGTTGATTAAAAAAAAAGTTGGACTGTCCAAAATGATTCAATATCTGAAAAGCCTAAGGTAGTTGAAATGAGCTTATAATTTTGAATTTCTTTCTTTACTGCATATGCTAGGCTTCCATGCCTTGTGTCTTCATTATTTGTAGTATTTAACCATGGGGAGTATCAAGTTGTTTTTCCATTAAGTGCAGAATTTTATTAGCTCATGGAATTTCTGTTTCAGTGTGGTCTTTCATCACTGAAATATAGTTATCTGGAAATGTATTATTTCAGTCTGTGAAAATGCAGATGTGTTTACAATGATTAAACATTGCTATTTACTTCATTAATATTTCATTGCTTAAGCTACTCTGCTGAAATTAATAACATACTGGTCTCATGCAATAGGCACTGGTCTGCTTAAAACAAAAACCCAAAAAACAATAAGCCTTATGTGGGTTGGGAGAGTTCAGTAAGCCTAGAGATACCTTATATGAAATATGGGTAAATGGTTGCAATATGAGGGAATAAATGCCAAAATGCAACTAATCTTCCTCCTTGTTATTGCTGTATGAGAATGAACTATGAGATACCAATATGGGCAAGTTGCAACTGTTAAAAGATAGCCTACATTAAGTTGAGAACATTATTTTTGTGTAGTTAATAATTCCATTTGAAAGATGCATCCCATACTTATATCATTACCCCATTAAATCTGCCAGAAGTGACTCCATGCTCCCTGGTGCCCGTGTCTTGGAGTCAGTAATCCAGGAAACTGGGAAGGGACCTGCAGAGTGCGAGTGAGTGCCGAGAGCACCGCGCTCACCCCACTCCTCAGGCTCTGGGCTTGTTCCAGCCTGCTCGCCTGAACTGAGCCCACCTTCTGAGTGTATTCCATCCAGAGTACAGTCTATGCCCAAATGGCTGCTCCACAGTGAGAACTAAAAGTACACTCAATGGGAATGACAAACAGATTTGTTCCAAATTTGCATTAAACTAGACCAGTAGAAATGTAAGTATCATTTTGCCAAAGGTCCTGTGAGGATAGATCTATCAAGAATAGATCTTTGTCAGCTGTGATGAAAAACAGGTCCATGTATATATTACATACCTTTTAAAGTCATGGCTGACTGTCTAAATCAAATTATTTGGAGGCTGAGATTTTTCTGTTTTGTATGTGGTCTCAACTGCTTTTTTTCAATAGTTGAATTAAGGGAAGAAACTTTCTGTTCTTATTTTCCTTGCTTTGTGTTTTTAAGACATATGAACTTGTATGCATTTACAAACTGTGTTAGTTGGAGAGTCCTACCAATAATGCCCGACATAAAATGGTGGATTCAACATTGCTCACTTAGATCTCTTACGCAGAAGATCCATATATTGCTCACATGAGCTCTTTGTCATAAACATGAGGACACCACACTAGCACATGTAGGAACCATTGGTATAAAATGTACAAGTATTCCATCCATATACTGTATTTGTTATCTAGGCTTTTGCTAAGCTACCGGGCTGTAAAATTTGACTAATCATGACCTAAAGTTGGTAGAACTGGAGGTTCACTCTGTCAGTTCTTCAATTACTTAACTGTTTTCATCTCACCTCATGAGTTTTCTCACTTTCACCCCTGGAAGAGTGTGGAAGCAAGCAGCTTTGTGGTGCTTAACTGCCACCAGGGCTAAAATACAACAGATTGGGATTAAAATAACCTTTAGAGATAGAAGAAATAGTCAGAAATAAGTATGATGGAGTTCAGTAAAGACAAGTACAAAAGCAGAGAAATTATCACCTGGAGAGTGACAATGCAATATTTCTGCCTGAAGAACAACTCAACATTTTAGAGGATCTCAACCAATATATGTAACCTCTGTCATACTCCAATAAAAGAAGCAGACATACAAGGATGTGTTAACAAGAATGCTAAGCATAAGACACATGAATTATTTGCAGTGTGCAGAGAGCAGTAGTGGGGCCTGAGCTGGAATACCATGTCTAGTTTTGGGCACTGCACTTCAGGAAAGATGTGAGATCCATTGGCAAAAATCCAGGGGAGATTAACAAAACGATGAGAGGTCTACAAAATGTGACCCCAGTGCAAAGACTGAAAGAACTGTGTTTGTTTAGTCTAGAGACGACTGAGCGGAGACATGGTAACTGTCTTCAAATATTTAAAGGTTGTTGTAAAGAGGAAAAGAAGAAATTGTTCTCCATGTCCCTTGGCACTAGGACAAGAAATAATGGGCTGAAAATGCATCAGAGGCAATTCAGGTTATATCATTAAGGAAAGCTTTCTAACTGTGAGAGAAGATAAGCATTGGACTAGATTGTGTATGGAGGTGGAAGGTTTCTATCTGAATTTTACTGGGATTCTTGGGGACTTGTCACATTAGTACATGTAACTCTCATGGTATGCCTGTGGTGCATGTGCCACACTCATACACCATTTTGGCATGAGGCATGGAACAGGGCTGCTTTATTGATATTCTGGTGAGGAAAACCCTTCCCAATTATAATTTGCAGAATTTTGATATAAATTTGCAATGGCAATTGGCATTCTTATCACTACCTGGTAGTCACTTGAGTTGTCTTGAAAAAAGACAAAATGGAAGAAAGACAAGTTTTGAGGTATTTTGGAAGAAAGGTTTAAATTTCTAGTCATGAAAAATCCTTTCTTAGTTAGCTAATTTGTGGTTAAAGGACTTCTAAATTTCAAAAATACTTTGTTTGTGTTGAAACCAAATGCAAATATATTTATTTCAGAATATTTTTGAAGTTCTAAGCAAATGGTTATATTAAAGTACCATATCTTAAAATATTATCAGTGTTTTTAAATTGTATATATATGGGAAATACACCTTCTTGATTTGCAAGTTATAGTTATTCTCAAAAGGGAAAAGACATTGCTTTACCTTGATTTGTTTTTTATTAACTTATAGTTGATTACATTGAATTATGAAGTTTTTAAAAATAGTTCTATCTCTGGAAAACAAGGAAATTAAACTAAAAATAAGTGAATTTGTTATTTTTTTCCCTCAAAAATTTGCTGTGCCGGAAAAAAATGCTTCAGACATCTTCCAGTATGATTTTGAATATCTTCCAAACAGTAGATTTATTTGCCAAACATTTTCATACAGTATTCCCACTGGGACTCAGTCTTTCAGAGAATAGATTGGTGAAATTAACTTTTCTTATCAGTCTGTGGGATTTGAGAAAAGCACAGTTGTCTGCCAAAATGCAGTAGAAAGAAACAATATCAGCTAAATTGTCTGGATTCAAGTGTTCTTGCTTTCGCCCTCGCCTTGGCCAGGAAACTCTTATATGAAGGAGTATCAGAGGAGGGGAAGAAACTGTTTTGAATAACTTTTCAGATAATAGTCTTAATTCTATGCCATTTCTCCTTTTGCTTTCCTTTTTATTTTTCAAGACCAGACATTAAAGGTTGTTTTTTTTTCTGGACCCAATTTTCCACTCTGTCCTCTTTCACTTCTGGCTCTTGGCTCAGAGCACCAGGTTTTCTACTGCAGAAACCTATGGCCTGTTTGCCTGTACACAATCTCCACGTGTGTGCATGTGCTGGGGTGCTGATGTAGCTTTATCAAGCATTTAAAATGTTCTCACTTCTGGCTGTCTGAGGACTTCACAGACAGGGAGCCAAAAGTTATCAATAACCAATGAGAAAGCATTGTTTCAATAAATAGAGATAAAAATGCAGTAATTTGTAATTAATTTATGCCACATGAATGTTGCAAGTCGAGTTTTGCTCTGAGAATGAAAAACATCACTAGCAGCAACAAATGCATGTCATGCTGAGGAGTGGAATAAGGTTCTGGGTGCTGTTGAGATAACAGGATGGCAGTACATCCAGAACCACTTGGGGTCCTACAGCAGTGTGGTGTTCCATTAACTGAGACAACATTCTTGAAAGCTGAGGATCTATTTTTTTGTGAAACTGCTTGCTGAGGAAAGTTGTTGCCAGCTCTTAACATGCTCTTTTCATGCCAGAGAGCACCAATTTATTTAACAAGTGCAGCATTTCAATGTAATTTTTAAAGCTTTTAGTGAATACTATTTCAATTTTAGTATTCCCAATATATTATAAAAACTCAGCCAAGTACTTAAAAAAAAAAAATAAAAAATAAAAAAAAAACCACCTAAAATGATGAGCTTTTAATTTAAGTTGAAAATGTATGGCACATGTTTTTTTTACAAAATTAGAGTTGCTACTTGATTAGTTGCTTCTATCCTATTAAACCAAATATTTAGAAAGATGAAAAAGAAAGCATTTCTTCTTTGTCTTGCAGCAGTACTGCATTGTTAACACAAACCTCCTTGATCCCTGTAGGGTCCTGCAGATTCTGCAAATTCCTCACTGCAGGATAACTGTACTTTCAGAAGTCGGCGCACTGCAATACTCTTTATCAGAAGCAGGCTGATGGTTCACTTGTGAGGATGTAAGCCCTTGATCTCTACATACGCATGTGGCTCCACATACATAAAATTTTATTTTAAATTTTTACTAAATGACAGACTGACCAAATATGCATATCACCATGCAAGTGTAATGATTCCTAACAGAGATATAATTTTGATTTCGTTCCTCACAAGGGCTTCATAAAGAATTATAGCAACTGAAAATGTAACATTACTTAGATAGTATATTGATCCATACTGAAATAATATGAATATTAAAATCTTAGAGCTTAATATTTCCCCAAAAACGCCACTAAACTATATTAAATTAATATGCTATTTTATATGTCTTTTATTGTAAAATGTGTATATTATCAAAGCATAAAGCCTGTGGGGTTTGGTGTTCATCAGTTTTGTGGGGGGTTTGTTGTTTAATATTTGCAAAGTAGTGAACAAATTCTTAACGCTTCAACAGGCAGTTTTCTTTTTACTGAAAATGTGCAATTTCTCATCAATTTCAAATGGAATAATACCCAGTCTTTGGATAGATATAAACCATAAAATATGTAATCTTCTCTCTTAAAAGTTGTGTCTCCAATTTAATTTTCTCCTTTTTGCATTTAATAGAATATACTAATTATTTTGGCAAGTAACAATAAACAAGACATTACAGCTTTCCATGCTTTCATAATGCTATATTAAATGCTCAAATATTAATTATAAAATAAATCAAATTGAGTTTTTTGTAGATTTATTTATCTCCAGTGAATAGTTGAAATTAAGAATGAAGATTAATAATGCATACCTTGATTGTGCATACACAAATTTTCAGATGTGTGTAAATCTTAAAGATTACATTATATATATTATTGAACCTAGTACTTCAAATTGTCAATTCTAGGCTACAAATACAATTTCTATTAATTGTAAAAAACCATAACTATAGTCTTCATTTCATTTTTGTGAAGTATAATTATTCTAATAGCAATTTAGATTGGACATTTCTTCATGTACTGTTTTCTGGAAGTTGGACATTGAAAATGGAGAGCTGTATATAGGAAATTAGCAATTTCAGTGCTTAAAATTTCCAAGCACATCCAAAATATTTTTTTCTTACATATTACAAGGATTCGGGTATTATGCAGAGATAATACCTTTGTGGCACTTGATAGCTGTCTCCTATGGAGTTTATGAGGTTTTGTGTTTGTTCTGGCACCTTGCCCAGCAGGAGGTATTTTCATACAGTCCTAGACAAAACTACGAAGTTTAGAGGTTTTTATACTACATGCTCTTTTGGCTTGGGGAGATTGAAAATGAGTCACAGGAGGGGCAATAATCGGTGAAGGTTTTTTGTGTTTTTTTTTATTTCATTGGAAAGAAAGGCTTTATTTATGTGTCATTCATTCTTAAGTTTTACTTCTGTCAGCAGTGATTTTTTTTCCATTTAAAACTTAGGTTCAAACAAACAACTACATTAATGGTACATTTATGAGAAATGTATGCATATAAAAGGTGTCTTTTCTACTATTCATCCAGCTACTGAAGGGATGAGTTTCATGGTTAAAGTCTTACCAAAAAGATTAAATAGATCAGTCAGTATCACTTTGGTTTAGTGTTCATCTGCTAAAAAATACCATTGGAAATGAAAAGAGTGCTGTCTAATAGGTACTAACACAATTGTAACCATAACTACTGACTTACAGATCTGCATTTTGTGGAAATAGTTCCTTTTGGGACCTGATATTTTCCCAGGCTTTGTCTCTGCTAAGGATTTATTTATTTATTGGTAAAAGTTTGCGTGAAATGGGTACAGTTTCAAAGCACAGGGAGCACCCCTGGAGTGCCACAAAGGCTTTGATGTTGCAAAGGCAGCTGAGTCAATTCAGGGGTAAGGGCTTGGTTGTGCCCTCCCGTCCCCCCGCCAAAGCCTGTGTGGTCAGCTGGCTGCCCTTCAGCAGCTGGCCAGCAGTGTAACTTTCAGGCCAGTGGGCCAGAAAGCAAAGTTAACCTTCCAGACTCCTCTTTGAGCTCTGAATGGAAACACTGTGATTTTTGCCTCTTGGTGGCCTGTGAGTGGATCTGGTGGGCTTGAGCAAATCCAGGCACAGCTGATTGGGAAAGTGGTGATGGTGATCCAGACAAAGGAAGTGCAGAGATGACAGTCTATGTTGAACCTTTCCTTTGATGCTGCTACCGGGATGTGCTGTGTTCTTACCCTGTCCTCCTCTCAAATGCACTGGTAGTGAACCCAGATGGAATTGTAAACACAGTTTAAGAAAACCCAGTCTATAGCAAAGCAGCATTTCCCTTCTCTGGGTGCTCCTACTATGCATTGAATGCATAAATAAAGCATGCTAATTGTGGACATGAGCTGAGTGCTGTTAGGTCCTTAAAATTTGGGTTTCCTGATCTTATGATTAGCTATGTACACATTTGCTTTAATATTAATTTCATCTAACAGCTCTTTCTATAGGAAGATGTATCATATAAATGAGTTTTCATTACAATGGTAGCAAATAAATCCTTTCAGGGGAATGTTTTTAGGAATACAATTAGCAGTTTTTAATAATATTAAAAAAAATATGTGAAATAGCAGATTGCAACAATTTATATTTCTTGTCTTCTATCTAACACAAGTCCTAATGCCTTCTTAAGATAAAAACTTATCAATTCTAATAATTTTTATCTTTAAAATCTTACAGTTTCAGGTTGACAAAACCAGTATGACTTTTGTCTTTTTTAGTTAAATCTAATCTATTGTAGATAAACTAGCACTATACACGCTTTGGAATTGTCTTTTTTTCCTGTCAGTTGCATCTGATTTGTGCCACTAAACAATTGGAAAGAGCTGTGTGTCAGATGAACTAAGATGGCATTGCATTTGTCATGAGGCTGTTACAAGGCTGATACAAAGAGATTGTTATTTTTCACTACAGTGCATACTTTAATTTGTTGAAAGTGCTTACAACAAGCACTTTCGTAGTTTCACAACTGCACAGTTTTTAAATTAAGATTAATGATTGCAGTCCTAGTAATACCAAAATCACACTGCTCTCTACATTACAGATTACAAAGTGGTTTATGTTCCTGACCTAGTCTCCTTTTAAGACAATGATCATGGCCTCTAAGCCTCACAAGACCCATCACAAAGGAGAATTCCAAACCCATAGAGAATTCCAAATCTGGCACCATGTATTAAAACAATACAATTATTAATTTTCTGGTTTTGTTGACACCAAGATGCCAGCAGACAGGCACTCCTTGAAGAGAATTCTGCTCAGATGGAGATAAGCAATACTCCACTGATCTACACGTGCAAGGCATCGGGTGCAGGAAGGGCCATCGGATATATTCAATAAGTTTGAGTCTTCCAAAGTCTGCAATATCACTCTGCAATGATACTGTGATCAACAGAATTATTTAGCAGCTATGAGACAGGATTAGGTGTTCTATGCCATTCCTAAACTTAAGTTTACAAAGGAATAGAAAATACAGGGTATTTCTTGGGTTGTGATTGAGTCTTTGGTCTGCTTCATCCATAGCAGTCACTGCCTTTATAACTTAGTGAATTCAGAAAGAAAAGAATCAACCTAATTTTATTCTCAGGAGAGCAATCAAGGAATTAACAATCTGAGAAAAACTGAATTATTTATTGACAGAGGAGATCTCAAAATTCAAATTGACATGGATTGACATGTCCCAGAACAGCAGAGGCCAGTCACACAGAACCACTGAGCTGAAGCCTCATGTTACCATGGGTTTCAGGCTTTGCAGGATCTTCCTCTAGTTCATTGATCAGAGGTGCTAAGGCAATTCACTTGGACTTTTATCTGTGAATGTGCCATGGAACCATTTGGCTTTTTAAACCGCTGCAGATCAGGTAGAGATTCTTACTTTGGCTGCCCATCTGCCAAGCACACACATTATCACATTAGATTGTTAAGTGCCTATAGTTTCAAACAGCATGTTTGTGTGTTGAGTGGAAGGAATCCACTCAACAGCTAACTTTTTCCACTCTTCCAGTTAAACCTTCTCACATGCTACAGTTTCATATTCAGATGTTTCATATAAACCAGATATATGCAAAATGACCTTTCCTCCATGCTCATGTTGTCATCTCTATAAAAATTCCAAGTATCACATAATATGGAACATTTCTTTTTGTTCTCATCTTGCAATTAACTCCAGTCTCATTATAAATTTTCCAAACTTTGACAAGTGATACAAAATGAAAATCAGAGCTGTTACCTACATTGCTCTGGCAGTTAAATAGCAGGCGTACACTGAGAAATGAAACCTTTTTCTTTTTAATTTTTGTATGAAAACTTTATTTTGCATACCACGGTGTGTACACTTGCTGTATGCAATGCTTTTATGCATAACTACAAGAAATGGCTTTCAGTGCTGGAACGTTGTTCTGCCGGGTACACAGAGAAGAAAAATTGCCTTATATAGATCAGGTTTTTGTTATAATGATCAAATGTTACAAGCTGCACAGCATTCACAGAGAACTTCTTTTGGTTGTGTGGACACAAAATGGTTTACAGTAAGTAAAGTGCTGGTACATTTGTGTTACTTCTTACATCTGAGCGAAAATATAGTTTGTATCTGTGGAGCACAGGAGGGGAAACGAAGCCCTAAAGTAATTTAAACTCTGAGTTAGATATGTTTGTAAACTCCCCAAACAAACAAACATTATATGTTATAAAGGCTATCAGAGTTTGTATTTGTGCTGCAAGACTATAATTATTTATAATGTTCTTTAAGATTTCTGTGTGATGGCCAGTGTTATAAATGTAAGAAAGTAAGACTATATTTAAAAAGAATACTGTCAAGTGCTTTAAGGAGTTTTATAGATAAAATATCTGACCTATAATGAAATAATCTCAAACTCCAGTTTGGGAGTTGTATTGATCACGTATAGCAAATTCTTTGTATATTTTACCCAAGAATTTCTGATAGACCTGAAAAAGTAAAGTTCATACTAATATATTTCTTTTTCTTTTTTTTTTTTTTCCTGAATTATGAAAAACAAGGATTAGCCTTACTCTGAGTGGAAATATAATACATTGATTAATGAATTTTCTTGTTTCCTCAAATACAGATCTGCAGGCTTCAGCGTCATCTATCAACAGGAAAATACCAGCAGAATCTCTTTTCAAACCAGCCTGTCATGTTTGTATCTCCTACCAGTCAGCCACCCTGCAAAAAGCTAATTGAACTTATACAGCTGGCAGGAGGGAAAACATGTAAAGCCTTACATCAGGCAAAAATCTGTATAGGAAAAAAAAAAGGAAAGAAGTACCAGGAAATAATATCTTTATCAGAAAAATGGGTATTAGGTAAGACATCAAATTTCAACTTCTAAAAAATATTGCAGAATATGTATTTAAAAAATTGTCAAAAGTATTTCACTAAACTGAGGTTATGAAGGAAAGAAAATGGAACCAACTGCTACAGCTAAACTTTCAGGAAAGTTGTCTCTATGGTAAGATCTTTCTCGTACAGCTAAGAGGGTTTTATGGTGGTTC
Organism: Cettia cetti; assembly: GCA_013401135.1. Taxonomy (NCBI): domain Eukaryota; kingdom Metazoa; phylum Chordata; class Aves; order Passeriformes; family Sylviidae; genus Cettia; species Cettia cetti. The sequence continues at coordinate 4,935 of VZUI01019915.1, read as the reverse complement.
TGGTACTCACCATTTTAATTTTTCCTCAAACAAATATAATCCAAATATTTCAAATTTATCTTTGTATGATGGTTTCATTTAGAGCAAACTAAATTATGGGAAAATGCCTATATGAGAATTGCTTTCTAAACCAGCATGTATTTCAACTTTAGATGTAGTTTTAATTAGTATAAATTGGCATAGTAATACTGAAATATGGTGACTCTGATAAATTTTACTGAATGCTGTATTGTACATCTGAAAGACAATTTTCACAGTCTCCATTTCACTTGCAAAAAGTTTCTTTTTAGTACCTGCTGTTATGTTTCTGTGTTCTTAGTCTATCATTTTTCCAACTCATTTGCAGCACATTCTGACACTGTATTTTCAGCAAGGGTATTTTCCAAAAAGGGACCATAGCAATAATTGTACTACAGGAGCTGATGTTATATGAGAGTAGCCAAGCAAGTGCTAAGCAAGTGCTAATCTCTTGACCTCTAATGCTGTCAGATCATAATGACTTAAAACCTGAATGAAAATACCATTAAAAAAGAAAGGAAAAGTGAGCCACAAGGGAAAAATTCTCATCTGAATGCACATTTTATGTCATGTTTACTTAAAGTATAAGATAAAATTGTGAAGATTAACAAGAGAGGCATAAGGAGGTGGCATTGTTTATTGTACCTTTCCCCAGCTTTCAAGAATACTTAGAGAGCAAGTGTGCAAAAAAAAAAAAAAAAAAAAAAAAAAGTGAGCAAGTGTGCAAAAAAAAAAAAAAAAAAAAAAAGTGAGCAGATGATAAAACCAGAGGTTTTTGCAGGACTAAAAATAAGAGTAAATCAAACACAAAAGTTTCCAATAGTAGTGTGCCAGATGGACGAATGTAATGATCTAAAGTTGTGTGTGATTCATGTGTCCCACTGTTCTACTGGTCTCATGGAGGTCTGCCTTATCCCAGGTCAAGGATCTCATGAGCTCCCTGCAGCTGGACAGGCCACCTTCAGCCCATCAGTGGACTGAAATAATTGCATATCCAGCAGCTAACAAAAAAAGGATTCTCTTTTTTTTTTTTGTGCCCCATTTACAGATTTCTCAGTTCATTTTTGCAGTCTGATTTCTAATCACTATGTCTTGCTTAGAGTTAATGGGTTTTAATTCATTTTGATGAATCATCAAATCTCTGAAAAAAGTATTCCTATATGATGCTTTAAAGGAATGATACAGAGCTGTGAAGCTCTGCCCCTTTCTCAACAAGAGCTGTGTGCATAATAGTACGAACAGTGTCACCTATAAATGGCTGTATTAAATAAATCAAATCTGAAGGTGTTTCTAATCTTTCACACTTCACTGTTGCAATCCAGTTGGTTTGTGGCTATCTGCTTTCTACTACTAATACCAGCTGCCAGTTAATTCACTCAAGGTTGACCGGAACAAAAAGCACATAGGTCAATAATGCAGCACCTTTTAAAGGTGCAAGCAAATGTAAGTGCTTGCACTATTATCATTTGACTATTTGCATTTATTTTCTCTCTCTGGGTTCTCAGCTCCACCAAACTGCTTTATACCAGAAACTGCTCTGAAGTACATTGTTGCTTTATCATCTGTTTCTTTTGCACTTTATTTTAAGTAATCCTGTTTTTATTAATTTATTTATTTTAGATTCAATCACTCAGTATACAATATGTCCTATGGAAAACTACATTTTTCAGATGTGACCTAACTCAAGAGCTTCCATATGGTCGTAAGGAAACACGCCTAGCTTGGATTCAACAAAAAAATTAGCTTTGAAGGAAATTCCTAAGAAAATGCAAGTTACATACTTACAAATACAGAGGAATGGTTTCTGTATTTTTAATACTTGTGCAAGTGTTCGTCTTATGAAATCCTTAGGTTTTGAAATAAAGTATTTCCCTAATAAAAGTCATCTTTCTTTTGTTTATTTGCTGAAGACCTTTGAAACTAAAAGCTAAAGAAGTCACTATTCACTGGGAGGGAGTGGAATTTTCTAGTCTTCAAGAAAAGTCTTGTTGCAGTGCAGTTAAGAGGTGTGCACTCAGCATGGGTGGGTGTGCCTGAGCTGGGTCTCGTGCAGTCAGCAGGAGCTGTGCTCCCAGGGCAGATGCAGGGACCTGTGGTTCCTCAAGTCAGAGTGCCTCTGCAAACACCTGAAGAGCCACAATGCCACATCTTCATGATCATTGCTAAATACATTTCTTTGGTAAAAGGGTAAGGTTGCCCATGGTGCTCAACTCACACCTGCTGGTGAAAACTCTAAACTGAGTTTTCAAAACTAAGTGAAACTCAGTAATTATGCTCAGATGTGTAGTTAAGGTATTGTTTCACTTCAGTGCCTTTAATTGACTCTCAAAATGTGTCTATCTTACACCTAGGCTGAAACCACAGTTACTGACTTTGAGTTAAATGCACTAAGACAGAACATCATTCGAATGCTAAAATCTGTTGAAAAGGAAACATACTATGAAATATTTTAGGTATGCTTGCAAAATGTATAAAAAATATCTTACATGTTAAATTCCTCTTTGACCTGTAGATTTGTTTTTAGCAGGTACAAAGTGACATTTATCTGTAAAGTATGTTGCATAGCACCTGTTTATCTATAAATGTACAAGCTCCTTAAAAGATTTCCAAGTACCATCAAAATCATGTATCATTACAGAGAGTAATGTTATCAAGTAATTTAAAGGCAGCTCATAACTCACACCCTCCAAACTCAGTGTTCCTCTCAGAGTTCCCTCAGCGTAAGAAAATGCAAACTCTGTACAGAAAATTATTATTTTGAGTTAATATTTTGGAAAAATCAAAGTACAATAGTTGATTTTTATGTTATTTTTACACTGCCATTCTGTTGCATTGTTCTAACTTCTTGGGCTTTTAAAGAGATTTGAATATAAAAGTCCTGTAAACAAGGATTATACAGTCTCTTTCTTCAAAACAAGTTCAGCAGTATCTGTGGGTGACAGGCTGTTTCAGGTACAAATTGCATTTGTATAGTTGCTCCTTAAAATATTAAATATACTTATAATGGAAAAGCTCCAGATTATTATTTTTTTGTAGAAAATTAAACTGATTTTATTTTCTGAAATGCTAAGCACCTGTAACTCAAAAGGTTAAGACCTCATTTTCAAGTGTTACATAGCTGGATTTGGTATATAAACTACAAAATCTAATTTACCGAGGTCTTTTCCTTGCTTAGTTTTCTGATATTTAATTTTTTAACAGTGTCTTATCTAAGAAAAGTATGTTTGATATAAAAATGGGTATGTTTGATACGAAATTTGGTAATCATGTCTGTCTACAAATTGTACAGTTTATCATCAGAACTATTTACCTATCCAGTGCAGAGCACTGGTAACATGTTATCATTCTTCAGCCTTGACCTTGTGAGCCCCCTTATTAAGAAGGTAGTTGCCAAGTATTATGTACTAAAATAAAAACACTTATATAGGTGGTGGCATGTGAACATATGGTTGCCAGTAAATAACAGAATCATTTGTTTGAATTTTACTGCTTAGCTTTGACTATAAAAACCTTCTGGGTTTATTTTGTTGTCATTTCCTAAGTGTACTACCCATAAAAATCTGACACTATTAATTTATAGAATATAGCACTCCAAATCAGCTTTCTCATAAATCTTCTTAAGATTAGTCTCAGCTATTTAAATTGTAAATTCTTGGATCATCTTGTTGGTCTTTATTAGTCACACATGTAACAGATTCGGCAGTGAAAAGTCTAATATCCTTTTTTCTAAACTGTTTCAAATAAAACAATCTGCCAATTTAGATAATTCCACCTTAAATTATATGGTTGATAGAAATCCCTATATACTGGCTCTTCTTGCAGATTTTGTAGTAGACAGGCATATATATATATATATATATATATATATATATATATATATATATAGCCAGCAGGAAATTGAATTCCAAATTCTGGTTTCACATTCTGGGCAATAGGGCTGCTGTCCACCCTGACTGACTTGCTTTCTAAGAGTACACCCAGCAGCAAGAAGCACCAGTGATTCATGAGTACTTTTGAGTTCTGAGATCTTTGTAATATGCAGTGGTCAGTAAATATTCTGCCACAGCACAGCCATGCTCTCTCTCCTCTGCAAACAGGTACTGGGCTCTCCTTATTAGGAAGATTTACTTAACTTCTGTTAATTTCCTTTATTGCTTTATTTTTTTTTCAGGAGAAGTTGTCTTAACCTTACCTTTTTCATCCTGCAAGAATACTTTTGCCACTCATGTGTGAAAATGATTCAGCATAGCTGCTGTGTCTCCTTCTCAGAGAGCTTCTGCTCCCCTGCTAAAGGCTCTCTAGCTCAATCCCAGTAGTATGATTAAAGGTCTTTCTAACATAGCTTAAATTGATTAGGAATCTGTTTAAACTAAAATATATTGAAAAGTCAAAATAAGTATTACTCCTCTGTGAGATTCACATTAGCTGAGCTAATTTGTAAAGGTAGTTTAACTCCCAGCACATTTTAACTCACTTTCATCAGTGCTATAGGTGGTACCAATTGGGTGCACAGACCACAAACATCCCTCCCATCCTTCCTCTTCCAGAGATAAGAAGAGATTTTACCACACTTTGCATAAATCAGTGGGGACTTCTCGGGTTCGTTGGGTTTCCCAAGATTCAGGTGGTTTAAAGTCCTTTGCCCTCTGGAAAGCCCCAAGCCAGACGCAGAAACAACACGGAGTCCTCAGATGTTGTTTTTCACAGTTTCTCGTGTTGTTTATTATTTCTTATCATTTCTTTCTGCTCTGTGCCCGGCCAAGGTCTTCACAGCACGGGCATCAGGCGAGGACTCCCCCCCGTACAGGGACTCGTCATCTTTTATACAGATTATTACGTTTCTATTATTTACAATTTCATACCAATATCTACTAACTATACTAAACAGGTCACTTCTACACTGACCCAATCCCTCTA
>VZUI01019907.1:0-10433 GCA_013401135.1 Cettia cetti | reverse complement strand
CACGGCGGGACCATGGGGAGTGCGGGACAGAGAGACTGAGGGGCTCCGGGGCACGGCGGGACCATGGGGAGTGCGGGACAGAGAGACTGAGGGGCTCCGGGGCACGGCGGGACCATGGGGAGTGCGGGACAGAGAGACTGAGGGGCTCCGGGGCACGGCGGGACCATGGGGAGTGCGGGACAGAGAGACTGAGGGGCTCCGGGGCACGGCGGGACCATGGGGAGTGCGGGACAGAGAGACTGAGGGGCTCCGGGGCACGGCGGGACCATGGGGAGTGCGGGGCTGAGGGACCGACGGCGGGGCTGACCGAGCCGCTCTCTTTGTGTCTTGCAGGCTCGCAACGCGGAGAAGGCCATGTGAGTGCGGCGGGGCCCTGCAGCGCGGGCACGGCTCCAGCCCGGGCTCACCTGGGCTGAGGCTGCGGCCGGAGCTGGTCTCACATATCTGAGCCTGCTGGCTGTGCCTGATCTCACACATCTGAGCCTGCTGGCTGTGCCTGATCTCACACATCTGAGCCTGCTGGCTGGCCCATAGAACTCGCTGTTCGGCCTCTTTTAAAGCAGTTCATGGTGCTGTTGGGTACTCAGCTGGACATGTGCTGCCCCAGAGGCAGTGGGAGTTGGAGGGCACACACGTACCGGGTGCTGTGGAGCTCCTGTAGCTGTGCTGGGTGGTTCTGTGCAGGAGAGACCCTGCAGCAGTGTCCCCTGCAGCCTGGGGGCTGAGTACACTGAAATGTGTTGTAAAGGACCGTTGTGGTTTTAGGCAGTTCCCTTTTTGGGAACAGAGATGCCAGGCCAGATAGAGGAATCAGTCAGCATTGTGTTACTTGAGAAATGAACCACTGAGGATTTCTAGTGTGGAGAAGTCATTAGCTGGAAGAGCTGGAGGTGGTCAGTGAATGTGTTCAGGCCTTTGTTTTCTACAGAGTGTAATTAAGCCCATAATAAACATCCAGAGCAAAACTTGTTCCTGTTGGAATGTGGAAAGTAAATCTGCTTTCTTCTCTTTAGGACGGCCTTGGCAAGATTTCGGCAAGCCCAGCTTGAGGAAGGAAAGGTCAAGGTGAGATGTAAAAGCCTTGGAGGTTTGGTAGCTCAAGCCAGGGAGGAAGGCAGGCCTTCTTCAGAGCCCAGTTCTAATTCCAGTGAGAAGGAAAATGTTTCAGCTCACTCTATTTCACACTCACACAGCCAGGAAAATTCTCCACTACAGTTTCTCTGAACCTTTTTTACTTTTGTGTTTCATACTGCGTATTATGCAGAGGAAAAGGGTTTAATATCTTTTAATAAAAGGTGGAGCTTTAAGTAAAAAGGTAGAACCCTTTAATAAAAGGTAAAGCTGTGGGGAAAGGGACAAAATAACTGCACACAAAACCCTAGAAGCAAGATGATGCATTAGTTTGTGTAAGCAAGCCAATAGAATGTGAAGAAGGTTGAGAAGAAGATACTCTGTATAAATGAAAAAAATTATATTATTTAATAGTAGCAGTTGAGAAAAGTTCAACCTTAAGGAGGTGGCGTGTGCTGAAAATGGTGAAACTGTTCTGAATGTTGTATTGGAGAGGATTATTGGGTGTTTTGGGGAAAAAAAACCAGGTGAAAGATTCTGGGTTTTAAGTGGTTTTTTTAAATCTGTGATAATTTATTTTTGCCAGGGCAGTAAATCATTATTGTTGTGCATTTACTAAGAGTCCATGGGAGCAGCAGGCCCTGGGGCTTGGTGCAGGGTCAGCAGGGTGCAGGGGCTGTGCTCAGTGCCCTGCTGGGATTGATGTGTGTGCTTTCCTGTCCCCAGGAGCGAAGGCCTTTCCTTGCATCCGAGTGCAATGAGCTGCCCAAAGCTGAGAAATGGAGGAGACAGGTAATGCCAGCCTGGGGATTTCCTGATTCTGTAGCAGGTAGAACTCTGCATTTCCTCTTTAGACAGCCTCCTTGCAAGGGCTTTCCCACACTTGGCAGATAAAGCACAGAACATTTCCTGAGACTGTCCAGCTCAGTGGTCAAACAGCTCCATGTCAGGTTGCCCCAGGGCCATGTCCAGCTGAGTCTGTAACCTCTTCAGGGATTTAGATCCCAGGTTTTTGTGGCTGCTGCTCCAGTGTTTGATTATCCACCCAATGATTTCCCTCCCCTTGAATTTAATAAGAATTTCTCCAGTTTCAACTTTTGTTTTATTGCTATTTGTCCTATGGCCATGCACTTCTCAATCTGTCTCTGTCTTCTCTGTTCCCTCCACTGATTTAAAGATGAATTTCTGTGTTCTTTTTTGATTAGATCATTGGGGAGATTTCCAAGAAAGTGGCACAGATCCAAAATGGTAAGATTTTTCTAACCATGTTTTATTTTTTTGAATATCCAGTCATAAGCAGTTAGAGTAAAAATCCCATTTCATGTGGGCCATGCTGTTTCCATTGCATAAATTCTGAAATTCCTCTGGTGTTTCTCTGAGCTTGTCTGATTGTTTTTTTCCTCTCTTGACAGCTGGATTGGGTGAATTCAGAATTCGGGACCTGAATGATGAAATAAACAAACTTCTGAGGGAGAAAGGACACTGGGAATACAGAATAAAGGAGCTGGGAGGTCCTGATTATGCTGTAAGTGGGGAATGTGTTGTACTACATGGTTGTTCTGCCTACAAGTGAAGTGACTGCTGAGAAAAATATGTAACATTTAGTTACCCATGGATGGCTTGGTCGATGTTATTTTTATTCAGCCTCTAAAATATTTGGCTGTGTTAAAAGAAAGTTTTAAACTATGAACTCTGTTAATTTTCCAGAGAATTGGCCCGAAAATGTTAGATCATGAAGGGAAAGAAGTTCCAGGAAACAGAGGCTACAAATATTTTGGGGCTGCAAAGGATTTGCCAGGAGTGAGAGAGCTTTTTGAAAAGGAACGTAAGTAAAGAGCAGCTCTCCCCAGACAGGAATCTGTGCAGCAGAATATCTGGAGTAAAATGCTGTTGGAGTTTGTGGGGAGTGCTGGTAACAGCATTTCTGAATGTCTTTGGTCAGTGAAACACTCAGTGAAACACAGATAATTAATTAAATGCTAAGAGCAGCTTTGGCTCTTAGCAATTATATGAAAGGAGTAAACTGGTTTCTACTGGGAATTCCAAATGGTAAGGACTGATGTCCTGTAGAAACTTTCCAGCGTAACAGGCAAACTTTATTGAGGAGTTGTAAATAGTACTCAGAGTTCAGGACTAGAAAAAGTGAAGAAAAAGGGAAAATTGGGTTGAATGTAATTTTAGAAGCAGGAATGAGTTTTCATCATGAAAAGCTGGATGTGAGGGGATGAAACACTGTCATGGAATGGGTGGGAATTGCTTGGGCCTGAAAGTGAGGCAGGGAGAAATGGTGGGAAGGAATGTTGGGTCACCTGGTGCAGCTGGTTTGTGCAGGCCAGAGGGTGACACCAGCAGCTCCACCGTGCTGGGTGAGGCAGTGAGGGTGCTGGGGCCTTGGGGACAAGCTGGGGACACTCAGCAGGGGCTGGAGGTGACCTGGGGGTGACAGTGGTGTTCCTGCAGCCCTGCCACCCCCACGGAAGACTCGTGCTGAGCTCATGAAGGACATTGATGCCGAGTACTACGGCTACAGGGATGAGGATGATGGGATCCTGGAGCCCCTGGAGCAGGAGCATGAGAAGAAAGGTATGTGAGGTTCCACACCTGCACAGAGCACCCAGGAAGGGCTGATGGTGGACTCTGAGGTGAAGGCATTTTCTTTTCACCCCCCATGGGCCTTGTCTTGTGCTTGGCTGTCAGATTTTGTCTGTCACACGGGTATCCAAATAAGGCATTTCAGCAGGGAGGTGCTTTAGGGTTGACTTTCATCTTTACTGCTGTTAAATGATTTAATATTTTTAGCAAGTCATTCACTGCCAAACAAAAAACTCCTTCCCCTCTTCCTTTTCCCTGCTTAAGAATGTAGAAGAGTAGGTTTCAGCAAGATCTGTGGAACCCAAGCAGTTCTCTCCCTCCCTTGTGAAAACTGACCCTACCATCTGCTTCCTGTCTCACCTCATTATTTATTTATCCATAAACAGAGCTGGTTAGTTTTCTGCCAGATTAGAGGGCCTGCTAGAAACCCTGCAGTCTAGGTGTGTTCATTTAGCCATGTCATCTCTCTTGGAATTTTAACACTTGGTGAATATTTTTTCCTTTGGAACTTTTATCCATGTGTCTGCTCACAGAGTTTTCTAGCATTGTTTCTACTGACTTCTCTGGTGAAGACACCAGGATTATGAGTCTCAATTCCTGAAACTCTCTTCAGAATTCAGCACTGTGTGCCATTTTCTGGGATTTGTGTAGCTCCTATCAAGAGGGCACTTCTAAGTTTCCCAAAAAATTCTTTTGGTGCTTCTGCTGAGCACTGGCTGATCCTCACAGTTATCCCTTCTCCATGGCTGAGGCATTCACAGAACTCCAGGTCATGCCTTGTTGGTTGGATGTGGAGGAAGGGAGGCTGAAGGGAATCTTCACTTAGCAGTGTCCTGCAGCAGAGCCTGGAGCCCCAAACCTGGCAAGGGCAGCTGGCTGCAGCTGCTGAGGGTGCAGGAAGGGAAATTGTGTGGTGAGAGTCCCAACAGCTCCCAGTCAGGATCCTTCCTGCTTGTCTGGGACCTTGCAGTTCTTACCTTAAGTTTTTCTGAAACAAAGTATTGAAAAAAACTTCTTAAATTGGGGCTCCTTTTCTGTTAGGGAGTCCCACACAAACCATGTGCCACTGGCTGGGTCTTGCTTTCTCAGGGGGGACAGTTTTAATGTGTGACCTGTGAGAGTTTGGGGAATGCCTGCGGGCTCCTGCTGCTCTGGGCATTTCCTCCTGCCAAGATTCATTAATCTGGCACCTCTGTAGGATCTTGTGCACTGGCCATGTCACTGATAAAGCTTCTTAAAACTTGTTTTAGTGCTCCTCCTCTCACTCTGCTGTGATAGAGAGGCAGCAGCCTGGCAGCAGGGTACAGAATTGGGATTGTGCTACAAAATAAGAGAAATACCCTCTGAGATGGAAAAAGAGACTTCTGTGGATGGTCTTGTTTAATTAATCTAGTTTAATTAACCACAGGGTGATCAGCATCCCTATAGCTGCTGACAGAGCTGTAAGAGCCACTTAGCCTGCTCATGTGACCCTGCTGCTCAGGTCAGAAAGTAGGCTGGTGTTTATCTGGGACATTTGGAGTCTAAAATGTACCCAAATGAGCAAGTACCACACTGGGACAGAGTGTCAGCAGGCACTGTCTGCTTTAGTACATGCTACATCAAGGTTCTACAAGGGTGTGTTACTGAAGCAGAGGATTTAGGCAAGAAGTTGGAAAAGCTCTGGCAATCAGACCATGCTGCTCTGACTGCCTCTCAGCCACACTTGCCATTTTCCTGTGCTCCCCAGTGATTGCAGAAGCCGTGGAAAAATGGAAGATGGAGAGAGAAGCACGACTTGCAAGAGGCGAGGAGGAGGAGGAAGAAAACATCTATGCTGTCCACGAGGAAGAGGTAGGGCTTGGCTCAGGTGGTGAGACTTCTCCTGTGTCTGTGCTCCCTGCCTGGCCATGGTGCTGCCCTGCAAGGACCTGCCTGCTGCTCTCCTGCTCTCTCCCCACCTGAGCCATGGAACAGTGGCAGTCAGTAGTGGGGGAGTGCTCTTGGCCCAGGCTCAGGGAGTGCTGGAGGCTGGCAGGTGAGGCCAGGGAGTGCTGGAGGCTGGCAGGGGAGGCCAGGGAGTGCTGGAGGCTGGCAGGTGAGGCCAGGGCTGTCACTGGAGTGAGCAGCTCCTTGCTGGGATTTCAGTGGCACAGTTTTTGTCAGGGGGTGTCAGTCTGGCTCCTGAGTACACCCTGCCTCAGTGACAGCACAAGCAGCTTTGGGGACAGGATAATGTCACACTGCCACTGTGTGAGAACACCAGGGGTGCAGGGCCTTGTTCACACTTGGATCATGCTGCAGCAGGGCTTTGCTGCTGCTGCTGGCACTGCTGTGGCTGCTCTGGTTTCTTCTCCCTGCTCCCAGTGAGATCTTGGACACAAGTTCTCATTTCTCAGTGTGTATCTAAGTGGGTTAAGCAGAAGAACAAAAAGGAGGAACCCATCCTGTGCAGCTGTGGCCCCTCCAGTACCTGGTTTATTTGTGTTATCCCGTGGTTCTTGTGGGCCAAAGCATGCAGAGCTGTACAGAACAGTGGTACCCAGATTTTTCAAACACTTGCTGTCTTCCTGCTTAGCTGCCTCCTCTTCTGTTCCCAGCTTTGCTGTGGCAGCCAGAGGTATGGAAGGGGAGGAAATGCAGCTTTACATTCATGCCCATGCCACAGCAGAGCAGAGACCACAGAGAAATGGAAGCAGTCATGCTGAAAATATCAAGGAGCAGCATCTGCATGTGATCCTTGTGCTGGGTACTCTTCACTCATTCCTGTGTTTGCAGGGTTGACCATGCTTTGTTCTTCTGGCAAAGCAAGTGAAAAAGGGTTTTTTAATGACCTCTGTAGAAAGTAACCTTGATGTGATTTTTTTTCACTTTTTAGTCTGATGAGGAAGGTGGCAAGGAGAGAGAAGGTGAAGATGGCCAACAGAAATTTATTGCACATGTTCCAGTGCCAACTCAACAGGAGGTAAGGCATAGCATCACTCAGCTGCAGGGATGCACACTGGCTTTTGCAAGACACACCTTAATTGACATCAGTAAAAGTGCCCTGAATTTGTGATTTCTGTGCCTTGATTCTGCAGCTGTTAAATCCCCTTGCAAATGCTGTAACCCTTTTCACCTGAGAATTTCCAAAACCTTCCTAAGTATTACAATATAATTATATCCTTATATTATAAGTAAATATAAATTGGGAAGTGTTGTGGTGTATCTTAGCTTTCAGCATCTCAGCTGAGCTGAGTCCACCCTGTTTTTATCTCTGCAGATTGAGGAAGCTCTTGTACGAAGAAAGAAGATGGAGCTGCTCCAGAAGTACGCCAGTGAAACCCTCCTGGCCCAGAGCGAGGAGGCAAAGACACTTCTGGGATTGTAACGTGGCACCAGTGTCCTGCTTTGTGTGTAATCCTCTGAAAGCAGCAGGTTCCTAAGTTCTGGTAGCAGTGGGTTTCAGCTCTGAAAGTTCTTTGGATGTGGAGCAAACTGCTGGAATTACAGTGTGTGTGCAGGAGAAATCATCATCCTGGTGTGTACTGCTGCAGTTACAGTGTGTGTGCAGCAGAAATCATCATCCTGGTTTGTACTGCTGCAGTTACAGTGTGTGCAGCAGAAATCATCATCCTGGTTTGTACTGCTGCAGTTACAGTGTGTGTGCAGCAGAAATCATCATTCTGGTTTGTACTGCTGCAGTTACAGTGTGTGTGCAGCAGAAATCATCATCCTGGTTTGTACTGCTGCAGTTACAGTGTGTGCAGCAGAAATCATCATCCTGGTTTGTACTGCTGCAGTTACAGTGTGTGTGCAGCAGAAATCATCATTCTGGTTTGTACTGCTGCAGTTACAGTGTGTGTGCAGCAGAAATCATCATCCTGGTTTGTACTGCTGCAGTTACAGTGTGTGTGCAGCAGCAGAAATCATCATTCTGGTTTCTCCTCCAGTGCTGGGAAAGGTCAAACCTTGGTGAGCTTCTCTCTGCATCTGGCAGCTGTTCAGTGCTTTCAGTTTTGGAAAGGCTCTGTGCAGTGGCCTCTTAGATAGAACCACACCCTGTGAGCTCCTAAATCCTGAAAGAAACCCCATGGTGTTCCTGCCATGCTGCCTGCTGTGTCCTGACTGTAAGTGTGCACATCTTCTCATGCTGGGTTGAAGAAACCTACACTGTTACACCTGCTCAGTTTACCAGAATCACCTGGAACCTGGCTAGAGGTGCCTTGAAGGCAGATCTTGTGAGTGACTTTGGAGATTTGATTCTTTCTTAAAACACATGTAATGTCTAAAACTGTTACCCTTTTTGTGGTTTGTAACTGCCTGGATGAATTGCTTAAATGCTGGATATTCCAGCAGCTACTGTAAAAAACTTTGCAATATTCAAGTATTTTTTATTAAAATTTATTTACAACCTGGTGTCTGTTTTATTCTTGCTCAAAGAATTGTGATGATTCCTAAGGGTAGGCAAAGATTGGGATCACAGACATCCATCCCTGTAGGAATTTGAACCTGGACATCTGCAGCCATGGAGCATTTCTGTCTAAGAACAGAGTATTTAACAGCCAAGTGTGGGACTGTTCAGCATTGCTGGATGCTCTCAGTATTTATTACAATCTATTGTGAATTATCCACTCCAGAACAACCAAAGCTCTAAATTCTAGAGACAAGATTTTTGTTACTTGATGCAAGTGATCAAAAAAAAAAAATTGAAAAAGTAGTAATCATAGCTGCCAAATTAAAACCTAAAATAAAAACAGAAAAAAACCCAGAATAAATCAAAAGCTCAATTATTGGTAGCAAGCAGACAACATCACAAACACATTCTTCTCTCTTCCAGTCAGCAGTGCAGCTTCCTCTGCTTTGTAAGAAAGCAGCAAACAATATATTTATGGCTTGGAATGATTTGTTGTAGATTTGCTAAACTATATTCTGGAGTTAACCAAACTAGACTTAAGAGGGGAAAAAAAACAGTCAATTTTTATGGCCTGCTACAGTCTGAGGGCTTGGTAATTCCAGTGGTAGATCCCTTCTGTCACTATATAAATCTGTAAGATAAAAGAGGACACAAGGGTAAAGGCTAATCAGGGACAGAGTGATGATAACAAATACAAAAGAATAAATAGAATGAGAAAAAAAAAAAGGATTGTAATTACATTCATGTCCAAAGGAGTGTGACCAGCATCACGATGTAAAAGGTCAGTTTATTCGACAGGGCTGATCTCTGCCAGCCAACACAGAAAAGGAATAAATGCACCAAAATGCAGTGTGTAGCTGCAAGGCAGCCTGGCTGCTGCCTCCCCTGCTGTGCCAGCTCCTCTCTCTAGCTCTGAGTGTGGAGCATTTTCGAGCTGAGCTCTTGGCTGTGTCTGAGGGAGCAACCTGCAGAGCAGCTCCTTGCACGGTGCCCCCGGCAGAGTGCCGGTGTCCTGCCGGGCTGTGCGGCCGGTGCGGCCGGGGTGGGGAAGCTGCTGCTGTTGGTGCTGGAGGGCAGAGCAGTGGCAGGCTGTGCCTCAGCTCTGGGCTGTGTGCCTGGTGCCAGGCTCGTACCCTCTCTGGAATGCCTCAGCCCTGAGCACATCCAGGGTATAAAACAAGTTCTTCATGTGCTCTGCCACGTCTGCCTCGGAGTTCTGCCCTGTGTGATCCTGGCTTGAGCGCCAGGGGGATAAACTCTCTGTTGTTCTGTCTGCTGCAGCGATTTGGGGCTGCTTTTGTCTCTCAGAAATGCGTTTGTTTGTTTCCTGCAATGCCAGCCCCGGTGCGGATGGAAGGCACCTTCCCTGCTCTGTGTCCCGGCCAGCGCAGTGCAGGACTGAGGCATCAGTTTCTCCTCGCAGTCAGAGGGGTGGAGAGGAGGAATATTTATTGGCAGCACTAGGAAATAAGTGGATTTACCTAATCTGCATTAGCAGATGAGCAAGATAAAAAGAGACAGCTTTGCAGAGTATCCATTAACTAATGACATTTTGTGCTGCTTGTCTCACTTTCAAATCTAGCTGCAGAGCTGAGGGACTGTGGTGTTTGTGCATGATAGGCTTTTTCCCAAAAAATGAATCAGAACGGACCAGGCTGGAATGGACCACCATGGGGCATCTGCTCCAGCCTCCCTGCTCCAGCAGGGCCATCCCAGAGCACAGGGCACGGGATTTGTCCCGACAGTTCTGGGGTAGCTCCAGTGAGACAGCTCCACACTCTCTCTGGACAATCTGTTCCAGTGCTCAGTCACTGCACAGGGAAGTTCTTCCTGGGCATCAGTTCCTGCCCGTTCCTCGTGTCCAGATGGTCGGCACCAGCAAGCAGAGCCCGCTCCATCCTCTTGGCTCCCCTCTCAGGCCGGGCGTGCCCAGCTCCTCCATCCTTTCCTCGCGAGAGAGATGCTCCAGCGCCTTCACCCCTTGGCCACTTCACCCAGTCAGAACGCTTCTTCTGCTTTGTTACTAAATTAAAAACTAGTTATCTCCTCGTCGGGATGTCTGCTGCTCGCACCTCGTCGGGATGTCGCTGCCAGCCCCGGTGCGGCGGAGGGGCCGAGCCTCGGGGGAGCGGCGGCGGTGCGGGACTCGCCGGGCGCGGAGGAGCTCACCGGGAGCGGAGAGGCTCGCAGGGAGCGGAGGAGTTCACCGGGAGCGGAGAGGCTCGCAGGGAGCGGAGGAGCTCACCGGGAGCGGAGAGGCTCGCAGGGAGCGGAGGAGCTCACCGGGAGCGGAGGAGCTCACCGGGAGCGGAGAGGCTCGCAGGGAGCGGGAGTTCACCGGGAACTGTGGAGCTCACCGGGCACGGAGCCCCGGCGGTGCGCGGAGGAGCTCACC
>VZUI01019898.1:0-49108 GCA_013401135.1 Cettia cetti | reverse complement strand
AGAATGACCTCCCTGCTCCTGCTGGCCACACCATTCCTGATCCAGGCCAGGATGCCTTGGCCTTCTTGGCCACCAGGGCACACTGCTGGCTCATGTTCAGCCAGTTGTCAACAAGAACCCCCAGGTCCCTTTCTGCCTGGGCACTGTCTGGCCACACCGCCCCCAGTCTGTAACGTTGCAGGGGGTTGTTGCGGCCAAAGTGCAAGACCTGGCACTTGGATTTATTAAACTGCATCTTAGCCTCTGCCCATCTGTGCAACTGTTCCAGGTCTCTCTGCAAAGCCCTCCAACCCTCCAACAGATCGACACACTCTCACAGCTTATTGTCATCTGCAAATTTACTAATGAAAGCCTCAATACCCTCATCCATGTCATCAATAAAAATATTGAACACAACTGGCCCCAACACAGACCCCTGAGGAACACCACTGGTGACTGGTTGCCAGCTGGATGCAACACCACTCACCACCACTCTCTGGGCCCAGCCATGCAGCCAGTTTGTCAGGGGATAAACTTTTGGGGCACTGAGCCCTTCTACTGCTGCTGACCTGGCTGGCCCTAGAGCTGCTCAACCCTTCACTCTGTGGCTCAGCACTAACTGGAGTCAGCCTTCGAGGGTCAGCAGTTCCGTTGCTTTCAAGGTTAACAGCCTTAAATTGCTGCTGAAATGTAAAAAGGCTGTCAGCCTTTGTCTCCCCGTGCAATTGTAATGCAGCATTTCTTGCTGTAGAAGTCATGAGTAGATCAGTCATGATTTTTCTCAACATTGTTTTCAAATGCCCTTGAAAACTTTTCAGTAAGGAGAAGAAAGCAGGGAGGGGGGATGCTTGGCAAGCATTCAATGACGAACAGAAGGAAAATATGGGAATGGTGTTTATTTATGGTTAAGGGAAAAATAAATGGCAATGATTTTGCTAAACTGGCGAACAATTATGAAATTAATTTAGTCATAATATCCTGGAGGATGGGCAGCTTTGACACTGAGTTGGCAGCTTAACAGTAAGAATATGTGAGTCTTAATGAAACATGTAATAATGTAGTTTTTTTCTTGAAAGATTCCCCTTTCAAATTCATAGGTGAATTATGAATGGCCTAGACCTTAATCACATAGAAAAGAGGGAATGAGCCTCCATCCAAGAGTCTTACTTTCTTGGGCTGTGTGAGGTTTATTGCTGTTGTCTAAATGTAAGTGCCATTCAACACATCCCAAGGGTATCTGAAATATCCACACGCAGATATGACACAGGAGCTAGGAAATATTTTAAGAGAAAATTTACTGCCAGACATCTGCCTGAAATGTTTACATTTCACTATAAGACTGCAGCCAGAAAGCAATGGACCATGGTGGAGCTGACTTCAGCAAAAGCACATCATTTGGGATAAAAAAAAATGACGTGGATATGCAGCAACAGTTGACTCCTGGACCTTCCTATTTCTTCCAGAATTTATTCCAAAATATTACTTTTATTGCCCCATGAACTTAAAGAGAAAAGATACAATGAATGGCAAAGGAAGATTTTTGTTACTTTGTTAGTTTGATTTCACCTGTGCTAGATGCTTTGGTGTCCCACAATTCCAGCTGTGGTGAGTTGAGAGTGACTGGCTGCCAGACTGAGGTACAGCCACTATCTCACTTTTCCTCCTCAGCATGACAAAGACTGTGATGAAAAGGCTTGTGAGTTAAGACAAAAACAGTGAGATCACTCAGCAATTACCATCATGAGTAAAACAGGCTCAACTTGGGGAAGATTAATTTAATTTACAGCCAATTAGAGTAGAATAGTGAGACACAAAGATAAAAGACAAAACTAAACCCACCTTCCCCCACCTCTCCATTTTCTTGGGCTCAACCTAACTACTTTGCTTGTGACTCTTCTTCCTTCTCCTCCCTCTTGCAAGTGGAATGGCTTTTAAGGAATGGGGGCTGCAGGCAGCTTATAACACTTTGTCTCTGCTGCCCTTCCTCCTCTTAATTTTCCCCAGCTCCACCATGGGGGATGCAGTCTTAATAAACTGCTTCAATGTGGAAGCAGGAATAACTTTGTGCCTAGACAGTTGTTTCTCTCACATTTTTACCATTCCATTCTCACAGCTGCAGTGGTTTTTACCCTTTTAAAAATGCTTTCACAGATGTGCCACCAGCCTGACTGACATTTGTGGAGCCAAGGTTCTGTTTTGAAGTCAGCAGGAACTGGTTCTGCCTGGGATGGGGGTCCATTCTCTCAGAGGCCACTCCTGCCATCCCTCCTACCCCCTCCCCCCCAGTATAACCTTGCCATGGAACCCACTTCATCAGCATCCCCCTTAGGGAGTCCCAATCCTGTGTAAAACTCAGAGATAAGGATATGGTTCAGCCCAGCTAGGCAGGAATATTGTGACAGTATCTGCTTTGCTTGAAGTTCCACTGAAAAACCCAAATACACTCAAACCACCCAACATAAAACACAAAAAGACCATGATTTGTTTCAGGTCCCTGAATAGCTGAATTCCTTTCCAAACTTTCAGATCACCGTGGAAAGAACATTTTCAAAAATATCTGTCAAACTGAAAACACTTCCCTTAAGTGATAATAACTGGTTTGGAAGCTTGTGTAATGAAAAGCTGAACAAGTGTTCAATTAATGAAATAATTTGTTACTCTATTAGTCTTCCCTTTTATCTCTAAAATGTTAAGCAACAACTTACATGTTTTCTCAGTTATGTATCTGCCTTTATCTCCTCATTGTCCACCTTCACTATGACTTGTGAAGGTGTCAAAAGCAAACTCTTGTCCAAAAGAGACTGGTGAAATAATTCAAAAGTAAATTATTTTATAGTGTTTCTCACATATTCAGATCCTCATCAAGGATCTGGTAATAGACACTTAATCTGAATAATTGGGGTCTAGATGACAATTTTTTATCTGGCTGAAGGATTCACTTTACAATTAAACTCACAGCTGGTTGCTCCAGTAGGTCCTTGCAATCTTCTGGCTGTGCACTGGCTCCTCTCCAATGTCTTGTCTCTGTGATGCAGAAGGCTGCTGAGTGGTGCAAAGGAGAGACAATGTTCCCTGCCTTGTTTCCTTGTGTTGAGCTTTTCGGAAGGATGAAACCTAAAAAACTCGTCTCTGCCAGTAGGAATATGTTGAAGGAGTCTCAAGGTGTAAAACCAGGTTTGAACTTTTCCTTCCTTTAGAGCAATTACAAGTATCTCTCATCATTAGCATAATGATAATAGAAGCTTAATTATCTCAACACTTCTGCCAAATGTGAGGGGAATTAGGTGGTGGGTTCAGAAGATGCTGGCAGAGATGTTCACTTAGACTGCTAATGGGACTGCATGGAAAATGGACTCTTGGTGATTTCAATTACATTGCTAAGTATGACTTTTATATAGAATAATTTGCTATAAATTTAGTAGTGTGACCTAAAAGGCAGGGCTTTGGACAGGGCTTAGAACTGGAGTTCTGTTGCAGATCTGCACAGTGACTATAGCAAAAAATTTGGTCTCTCAGTTTCTCCATCTGTTAAACATCTTTAGAGAAGATCACTTTCAAGTCATACTTTGAAATCTGACTTCAAATATGTATTGCTATTGAGGACCTTAAACTTATTATTATAGGGAGTATGGAGGGCAAATCAATCTGATGGCTTCTGAGTTTGACAAGATCTGAGTTACAGCAGGCCTCATTTATGTTGGAACAGAAGCTGACCACTAGAAAAGAACTACAGCATTTTTACTCCACTAATGTCAACCTAAGATAAAGGCATTTTCTACACCGTCACAAGTACTGTATTGCTGCAGAAGTATGTAGAATTTATTTCATAGCCGTGGCACTGTTCTTATGAAGTATGATTTTTGTAGCCCAAATCAAGGGGATTGTAATTTAAAAAACAAATAATAAATTTTGTTTATGAGATTTTACTTTCTGTAAAAAATTTAAAATGTAAACAAAAACTACACACATAAAACTATTCATTGTTTCAAAGTCTTGATACCTTATCAGACTTGTTTTTCTTTCATATTCTCCCTATTTCTATTAAATCGTTTAATGTTATTTGCTTAATGCCTTCAATACAGTACTGAAAACAACCCTGCACTGTAAAAATGGCAGATGGCCAGAAACTAGAGAGTTTTACATGAATACATGTAATTCTGGGCCATATGCACTCCAGATAAGCAAGGTAAGTTTTTCGTATGAGTGCCGAAAAATACAACAAATGTACTGATGTCTATACTGCCCTAAGGACAGTATCACTTTGTACTTTCAGCTAAGTTCCTATGGGAAGGTTTTTTAAGATCATTGTTTTGAAGATCATTGTTTTGGGTTATATCTGTCTTTTTCACACTGAGAACCCTGAATTCTTATCACATCCTACCTAGTTGTTGAAAATTTCTGGAGATAAATGTATTTTGGTATTAAAAATTAATGTCCAGATAAATCCACCTGGGTTCTAGTATATAAACAAAATTAAACAAAAACCCAAGAAGAAGAAGTCCATGTTTCAATCTTCTGATGCCATGGCTCTTGGCATATATTCCTGCTACATAAAAGCATCTTACTGGGCATGAAACCTAACAAAAGTCCTTTTCTAAGGACTCTTGTTTCCTTTGCGCAGAAACATTCCCACAATGCTGGATTCTCTTCCCATTAGCAAGAGAGGGGAATTTGTGAGATTTCTCTTATTTGAAAGTTTCTGTCCAAGTTAGGTGAAACAAAATAATTTTTAGTGGCCACAGGGATGTGTTTTAGCAGCATTTAGTCTTAAAATGGCAATTTTTGTTGGTGACACAAGATAGTTCTAGATATTCTTCAAATTGACTTGATCTTGGAAAATTCCTGATGAGTCTAAGTGCCATTTCTAATCATGAAGACATATTTTAAACTTCTAGATGTGCATTAACATATGAATAAATTGCCTGGTTCATGTACAGATGTGGTTTTGGTCACCTTTGTTAGGAGAAACTGAGTCCAGTAGCCTGAGAGAAACAGAGCTGGAGCATCTCCACAGTCAAACTTCCTTGGTCAATCCAGTACCATGTATTCCTTGTGGGAACACTGATACACACACATAAGCATGGGTAGGTACACAGACAGAAGCACTCATGCAGACACAAACTGCCTAATCAAAGATGTTCTGTACAGGAAGAGATAACATTCTAGGTGCTCAAGACAACAAAGAATTCACTATACCTTTAAAATGCACGATTTGTAGTAATTTAGATGTGAACTTTTAGAAAATAATTTAATATTCTCTGCTTTTACAAGGTTAATTTTTTATGGCTTCTTGATCACAGATATCTAATCAACATCCAGATTTAGCTTTTGGAAGCATTTACTTGCCCTCTGGTTTTCTTCAATGTTATTACAGTGTGTAGTTTAAATCTTTGTTAATCTGCTTCAATTCTAGCGGACTGATTAATAAACATTAATTATAAAGATGCTGAGTAGGCATTATGAAAGAAGAGGATGAAGAGGAGGTAATGGCTGGGGAAGGGAGGATAATGTGTAGTGATCTTTCTAGTCTGATATGTTATTCTCTGTGAGTATGTCTTTATGTTCCCTGTTATATCAAGTCCAGCAAGCAATCACAAGTAATAACCCCTGACTTCGGCTGCCACACAGCTGGAGCTTCCTCTCATGAATTTGCACCCCTGTCTCACTCTCTACTCTCCCTTGTGATGAAATGTTACAGACCTTGTCCATCGTGGGTCTGCCATCTGCTTTGCCTCGTGCTCAGCAAAGCCCTGCTCATGAGCACACTCACCTGTTGCACCCCTGACCTTGGATTTTTCTCATTACCCAATACGCTGGGGATCTCCTTGAGCCCACAAGCCGGCACAGCATTGCTTCCTGCATCCAAGATGAGCAGCCTTTGTGCCAGACCCTGGCAGTGAGAATGGGCCTTGGTGGGAACACACTGCTCTATCCATTTCTGTCTTCTTGTCTGTGAGTTTTTCGACTCTTAGTGGAATAAAATTAAAAAAAAGACTGCTTAACTAAATGTAAAACCAACAAAACCCATCAGTTTATGCCCCTGAGAGCTCAAGAGATATTGTTAAGAGTGGAGAGTGATGAGATTCAACATTATATTATTTCCTGTTTTGGCAGGAAAAGCCAAAGAGAACATAGAAATTTGTGGAAGAGGAGAAACTTATTTTCCAAGCCATAATAGTGAAATAAGGATAATACACTCTGGGAATAGAAGTAGAGAATAAAATTCCTGCTAATAGATCATATTCATTCAGGAAGATATATTTAGATCTGCTGAAAAGTGGTAACCCATAAATATTTGTGTGTACAAACTGTGATTGGAAAAAGCACATCCCTTATTTCTCTTACTTGATAAATCAAACCAACACAGCATACGATTTCCATATTTATTAATTTGACCATGATTGTGTAGATGAACTGGTGGATTAACTTACTGTTGGTCTGAAAAACCCACTAAAATAGGATACTATGAGAGATTAATAACTTCAACCGTGGAAGCAAAATCCTGTGTCTGTGTTTCTCCTATGATGACTGCCAGCTGATTTCTAGGTCCTTTCTATGGCCACTGTTCCTTTATTACACCAAACAAACCCTGTTCTTTGTTGTATGAAGCCATTAAGTTTTCTAAATTCTCACTAAGCAGAGTGATATCATTCACTGAGAATGGTAGATCCTTTCACCAGCCACTATTTTTACCATAAAGACCTAAAATCCTGCAAATGATTACACAGCCATCCCTTGGCTCTAATAATGGAGCAGGCTTAGGAAATTCAGATTCTTCTCTTTCTCTGGTCAGGGGTTTCTTCTATTGTCTTGGGCAACTGGCTTAAGCCAAGAGTTAAAAACATGGCTTCCATTTATATGTCTTAACTCGAAAAAATTTGAACTGTTTTTCCAGGAAAAGGAGCTAAGGATATGCAGGAGACACCAAATAATTTTCAAATGATACATTTTCCTTCCCATCATTATTTTTTTTGTTAATTTCAATGCCATGGTTATTAGCATTTGTAATGAATGGAGTAGCTACAAGAGCTGAGAAATCAAAGTTAGAAAACAAATTTCTTTCAGAAAACCCTGATTTAAACCCTTAAGCTTGGTGTTCTCAGTGTTCATTAGTCACCTTTGGACCTCTTAGTATTCATCTTGCTGGGTTTCAGCGGGACAGGAATAGTACAAATATATTTGCATCTGACAGAGTTGTGCCATAGAAAGACTTGGAATAAAACAAACCTCTGAACTTCAGAGATGACTAAGTGGCAAAAGTTTCTGTCATCTTTCTGTGAAGGCTTTCCTTCAGGGTCATTATCTTTCCCTTTTTATATTATATGCCCTACACATTTTAAAAACAGTCTTCACTGTATTTTAATGTCTTCTAGTTTGTTTATTTTGTAATTAAAGGACATAAATTTGGATAGCTGCAATAACTGATTGCTTTTTTCTGTGTTATTACACCATAGTGTTTTACTTTTGTGTCTTCAATTCAATAATGGTGGATTAGAATATATTTCTAGTTCACCAGCAGAAATTGGCATCTGTTCAATAAGCTATCCCAGAGATATATTCCTTCTTATGGAGGGGATGTTCTAATGTCTCCTTCCATTTTCAAAGCTATTTTGAGGCATTCAAAGTCAGTTTTATTAAGCTGATAAATCAAGAGAGGGGGTTTAAGCACAGAAAAGCTCAACACTGCTGAACCTGATGTATGAGTCTAACCCTCATCATGTGATTTACACTGCTGAATTATGTGTCTAGGCATAGTATTTCATAAGGCTCTTAGGTCGTCCTGGTTTCATCCCAAACCCAGGAATTCTGAAAGACAGTTTTTGTTCTCCCTAGACCCCATTCTACTGTACTCATGGATACAACTCTCTGAAAAGGCTTCTAGTCTTCATGAAATATTACTTTCCCATCTTGGCCAAATCTAGATTAATCCAAGAGGCACTGTCAAAAATCTACTTCTGTACTTTACCTGACAGAAAATGACTAATGATTGTTTGGCAGTTATGGCATTTAAATATTGATAGTCTTCCTTTAAAGCTCTTATATTTCATTATTTAATATTTTATTGTTTTTACTTTGTATAAATATGCAAACAATTTGCACCTAGTTATGCACTTGTCACTTAACTCCCACTTAGAGTTTTCCTCACTGCTGTTCTGGATAAGCTTGAATTAAAATTATTTAGCCATGTTGGATCAACTATTTTTGCTTGAAAATTCTTCATATCCAGGAACATTGATGTAATAAAAATAATGATGATGGTGATTATGGTAATAATAATAACAACAGCAACAACAAAATAACATTGCTAATAAAAATAACAGTAATAAAACAATAATAAAAAATGATAACAAGAAGAAGATGAAGAAGTAATATTCTAACAAAGTAAGAGTAAATTAATAATGCAAACTACTGATGAAAGGTAGTAGCATCTATTCCAGCTGTTACATCCAGATATTCATTGTTTTGGAAAGAACCCTGTGATGGCAGGGTTTCTTATGAGCCTTAAAAATATTGGCATTGAAAATGGAAATGAAAAAAGCACCACTAGCTAGACCTCTGACTGAAAGTTGGAAATGGGTTATCAAAAGGCAGGAGCTGTAAGGAAGCCTAAAAAAGCTTTTGAAAGAGGAAGTATTATAACTACTCCAAAGTAATTCTGGTACAATAAATTTTAATAATGCTAATGTATTTTTATAAGGAGTAGGCAAGAACAGTAACAACATCCTCAGCACAGGAAGGACATTGATTAAGTGGATTAAGTCCAGAGGAGGGCCACTAAGATGATTGGAGGAATGGAGCAACCCTCCTATAAGGAAAGGCTAAGACAATGGGGATTGCTCAGCCTGGACCAGAGAAGGCTTCCACGTGATTGTATTGCAGCCTTTCAGTATCTAAAGGACTATAAGAAATCTGAAGGAGAACTGTTCAAAAAGGCTTGTGAAAATACTACAGGAGGTAATATCTTCAATCTGAGAGTAGAATTAGATTAGCCATTATGAAGAAATTCTCTGCTTTGAGGGTGACAAGACACTGGAGCAGGTTGCCCAGAGAAGTTGTGGATGTCCCTTCTCTGTAAGTGTTTGAGGCCAGGCTGGATGGGCTCTGAGCAACCTGGTTGAGCAGAAGGTGCCCCTGCACACAGCAGGGGAGTTGGACGTAGATGATTTTTAAGGTCCCTTCCAACCCAAATCATTCCATGATTCTATGATAATAGAGAATGCAATTCCAATTAACCTGAAAAGCATATAAAAGTCAGATATTTTATCTGTACTTGTTCTTGAATACATTTTCATTGCATATGAAAATATACAAAGGCACTCAGAGGCACAAGAAATGCCTCACAAAACTATGAATAGCTAACACATGTAATGTTAAGAAAAATAAATCCAAAGATGATTTAACTTGTGTTCCAAAGACCACTGTTCTCTTTAAGGAGAAAGAATTTCAGGACTCAAGGGACTGTGAAGTAGCTGAGACTTGCTAGAGTACGAAAATGTTTCTACTGCTGCCTAACCCTGGTAACTGTATAGCAGTAGGCAAGCCAACATCCCAGCCAGCATGCTGAGCAGTTGAAGCTGAGTGCCTTGAAGGTGAAAGGGAATCTCCTGAAATATGAATGATGTTTAATATACTCTATCTGTGAAGAAAACATATATCCATTAATAACTCATAACGCTCTAGACATCTTTCAATATTTTAGGAAACTTTCACTTGGATTACTGCAAAATGTAACTTTTGGGTAAGGTGTATTTATTACAAGTTTCTGACTGGTCTGACATCCCTCTGTGAATTCTGTATGTCAGAGCCTCAGGAAACCTGTGTATGTGGTTGTGCATGGTATGGAAGTTATTGCTTCCCTCCCATTATGTATTTCTCAACACAAGAATATAAGCCCTGGTATTTTATTTAAACTGTATTTCCCACAAAAGCAACAGCTAGCAGATTATACAGAAGTGCTTGCAGATAAGTAGATAATTACCAATGTGGATGGCTCTTTTGGCTTTTCAGCCTTTTTAGAGCAAAGATGTAGAAACACTCCTGAAAATATTTTCATAAGCCTAATGTTTGTTTCAGAGTTTGGACTCCAAAGAGCAGGGCAATTAGTACTCCCATGGCATTTCCTGGTTTCCCTTTTTGGTTGGCATTGGCAAGTTCAGAAATAGAAATTATGCACTTTTCATGTTCTTGATAATGAGACATGATGTAGCATCTTGTGGGAGATGGTTCCCCATGAGCTGAACGTTGTACCTGTTGAATCATTCTGCAGGTTTCATGTCAGCTGTGTATCTGAGCTTTCCTCCCATAGAAAGCAGGGTAGAGGGGGAGCTGTGTGTAGCTGTGTCTTGTCCCGAGGTGGAAGTGGGAAGCCATCTGACCCACAAGCAAACCCACTCAGAAACTGTCCAGGTTCCATGGGCTGATGTTGTTCCTGTAAACTGCAGTGTGTTGGAGCAAAGAGATGATAATAAAATCATGTAAGCACAAAAATCATAAAGCACTGAGGGGTAAAGAAGAAATAAACTCAAAGGCATCTAGGAGAAAGAACTATCAAAATGCAAAACGAGCTTCATTCAGTATGTAAATCAATCTGAATCTGCATTTGGTTTCTGTCTTACAGCAGTCTGTAATTAGAAGTGTGCTGACTGCTGTTTGTTGCTGGCACAGGAGCCAAGAGAAAATCTAGTTAATTGCCTAACATTGCAAAAGCCTTACAGCTCAGAGAAGAGTTTCATTTAATGAATCAAATTCTGAACTAGTGATGCTCAAATGAATCAAATTCTGGCCTAGTGATGCTCCAGGAGCATTCTATTTTTCATGTTAGAACATTTCTGACTATCCCAAAATCCAGCTGAAGGTTTGAAGAGAGATATTACAATTTAAAAGTTTGAGCCTGTCTGAAATTAGACAAAAAGGTACTTACTAATGTAGTGAAAGTATTTTATATCTATCACACAATAGCTTAATAGTATGTTTTTTGGGCCATGGATGCCATTACATTTAAAAGCATCTTCTGAAATATAATTTACAAGGTATATGGCCTTTAAAGACATTTTCAGCTGAAGGTCTTCTCTGATAGCTGCTAGTCACTTGCATGTCCTTGGCTTATAATATGTCTGGCAGGTTACAATGGAATCGCTCATGAGAACTCAGCACGTCACTTTAAAGAAGCTACTTAGCTTTGCTTTTTCTTTTAAATCAACCCAGTCTAATAAAGAATGTTACCTTTAGGGACAGGAGACGTCTGAATTACACTAAAAAATTAAAATGTTCAGATCATGCCGAGAAACAGTAATAAAGTATAAAGGACATGAAAAATGATGATATCACACAGCTGGACTGTCACATAATTAGCTATAGGGGAAGATCTTGAGTCTTTAGTAAGATGTGCAATATTTATAGCAAAGAAGTCTGTCATGAAGATATTGGGCATCCCAGATTTATCAGAATGTGAGTTAAATATTGATGAACCAGATTGTAACCATTCTTTAACACTCAAAACCTTGTAATGGTCAGTGCACAAACATGTTGCCCAGTTTAGTTAGTTAATGAATTAAATCAGTTAATGTATTAAATAGTTTGCTGGATGTATTTTATTTACTAAGTAGGCTTAGGATAATTTCCTGATTCCATTACCTTCCATATTTCTTAGTGAGTTTTAGCTTCCCTAAATGAGCTTCAGGAAATTCAGACATAGAGGTAATTATTGTGGTGAGGCTGTTATCCAAGTTGCAAAAAAATTAACTGCAGAATTTCTTACCTACAGTCACAGGTTTGAGACCTGGGTCTATATCCTGAATTTTGAAATAAAAGCAAATAAAACATTAAAAAAATTTAAAATACAAAGATAAAAATGTACATTAAAACAAAATCTTGTATGACACGGAAAAAAAATTATACATTCCAATCTAGCATGCAATTTCTTAGGGGCAAATTCATATGACCTAAATTCTTTCAAAACCCATCTAACATGCCATCTGCTTTTGACTGGCTCTTCTTTTGAGAAGCCTAACCATGAAAAATTGTGGCTAATCTCAACAAAATCTTCCTAGAAAAACAAATCTAAATAAGCCAGTGTTTTGGCAACTGGTTTTCAGTCTTTTATTTTTTTGAGAATTTCCATCCCTCTGGATCAATAAACTCTTTGACTTCTCTAGCAAGATTTTTGACCAGAACTGCCAGAAGTGCAGGGTTCTGTGAGGTGGTGCTATAGGTGATAAAATCCAGGAAAAATTCCCCCTCTCTTGCTAGTTGTCTTCCTGTGAGAACCCAGTGGCACTGGGGTGGGTAGTCCTTGAAACCTCACATGAATCATTCTGTTTTAATAACATTTAGAAAAGCAGCATATAACCTGACATGACTGCCTGCCAATAATGATTTATTTCTTCTCTTAAGATAATAATACATTTTAATTATCGTATATTATCCCCCCAGGTTATAACAGAGATGTAGTATTCACTGCACAACTGTCTATAGATTTCTTCCACAAACATTTACAATAGTGAAGGTGAATGTCACAGTACTTCACAATACCTTTTTCAGGTAGAAATCAATTCAATCAGAGGCAAAATTCACAAATTCCATTGATTTCAATACAAATTAAGTATTTATTTTTTTCACAGAATTACATGTATTAAGTGGGTAGGTGACATCTCACAATGCTCTGTTATTAGTCTTTTAATAGCTTCTGTTGAAAAAATGATCTTTGCTAACACTGAATTGCTCTAAAATACATGTTAAACCTTGACAGTATGAATTTAAAGTTTTCTCTACAAAAATCAAATGCCTTCAAATATCCCCTTATTCTATAATCCCAGCAGCTCATAGTGTAATTACATTCAGACTTATTGATGCACCTCTAATCATACTGATTTTCCTCCGTTTTACTGACCACAGCAGTGTGATATCCTTTGTGCACAGCTCTCTGTCTTTTGGTAATTTTTCTTCCCTTTCTCCTAAATATGTGATTGTTAACATCACTTTGCTTGCCTTTTCCCATTTGCCCATACAGCAAGTCGCACTTACAGAGGATTTTTCCAACATTCTTCTAGATGCTTACGCCAAGACTGCAAGTATAGAGGATTCACAAGTAATTTTACTTTCTTCCCTTGAGACAGATGCATGAGACACTCTAATCTTCATTTCTTCTGCAGTAATATATAACTTATGGCTGTATTATTACATGAACTTTTCCCATTATCCAGTGACATGAATAATTGGTAGGACAATCAGAATGCCATGGCACAAACATTGCAATGAGTCCATGATGCTTTGTCATGCCTATCTAATTAATCTTGGGCATCCTCCTATTACTATAGCATAAATTGCTCAGGTAAATAAGATACCAGTACCGCTTATGGGCAAACCTTTATTGTCATTTGCAAAGAACTCTGTATAATGATTGTTTTTAAATAAATGAGAACTTACCTACCTTCATTTTATTTTGTACAATGTGCAATCCTGTAACCATTCTTGACTTACATTGTCTTGATAATCCTGCTACAGATCCTGAAAATGAGCCATTAGCATAACAAGCCTGGAAACATCCACAGTTTTCATCATTTGGCACAGCTGCCAAAGAAACTAACCAAAAAAAAGAGTATTTGAACTCCATTCTGCCAGAATGCAAATGGCAATTACTGCATCTGTCTATTAAGGGTTAGTTTAGATTTCATGCATTGAGTCCTCCTTGTGTACACAAATACAGATAGATGAACTAACTGGCAGAGAAACTTTGAAAAAACCAAAACGGGGGTTTTTTAGATCACCTCAGACAAATTTGTTATGACAAAACAATGCTTTGAATTATATTTGGAAACAGTTGGGCATTACTTATTCGTATCCAGAGAATTCAGAGCGAAACTCTCTCCTCCTCTTACCATCCAGAAAGGAGAACAAAACTGTCCTTCTGTGTTTGAGAATTGAGGACTGTCACACAGCTGTGCAGAGGCTGTGTCATGTTAAACAGTTACCTCCACTCTACCTGTGGGTTATTGGCTTTTGTGAGCCTGCAGATGAAATGTTTGCCTGTTTCAGAATTCTAAGGTATTAGGAAGATTTGAGGTAAATACCAGTTTTACACACACCCCTGAGACTTCTATACGTACCTCTGAGCAAGGTATGGCGTTTAAATCGGACCCCCTCAGGATTTGAGTGGAGGACTGCTACAACTCACGCACACCTCTGAAGCATAAAATCTTTCTTCTGATAGTACCAATTCACTGTTAACCAACCTTGATAGAATTACGTAACTGTTTTCTTGCTAGGTTAGCTACTGGTAGAGAAAGGTAACAAGAACTCTGTTTCTCATCCATTTCCTTCCCCTATACTCCTAATTTCTTTCACTCAGACAGTGTAGGCGTATGCTCCTATAATGTAGGTAAACGAGTTAATTATTTTGTACAAACAATACACTCATGTTTGCTTTACAGCAATGTAGGCTCTGAAAACTTCTGTATGTCAGTTGTTAAAGCTGCCTCCATGCTTCAGATGGGAAACTGTGGAAGCCTCTGCGGGCCACAGAGAAAGGGCAGCGCTCCCATGGAGAGCTGCATGTCCCTGACACAGTTCTGTGCAGCTTTCATCTGCTGAGCTTTCTGGAAGTATGTTAATAACTTGCCTGTGATTGGTTGATTGCTTCTTTCTTTTGATTGGTTCAAGTCTGCCCCCCTGATTGGTTAGTTTTGGATCCTTTCCCCAATTGGTGAGTTTTTCAATCCTCTTCCCTATTGAGCCCCGCCCCCTTTTGACCCTATACAACCCCGGCTGTTTGGCGCCTCGGGATCTTCGGAGTTGTTGGTTCCAGGGAATAAAGAGGGCTTCTGCCTCCTGTTTCTCTTGCGCCGCCTGGATAGGATTCGACGGAGGACACCGCAGTAGCAGTGAGAGCCTAAAAGAGCTGACAGGCCTGGTTGCTTAGGCAACCATTCACAACTGAGCTGGTCACTGAGCCGGAGTGCCTGTGCTCCTGAGGTAAAGCCGTCCTTCTCAGGGCAACTCCCAGGAAGGTTGCGGCACCCAGAACATCCCTGCCTGGGACTGGGCTGGTCGGCGACAGGAAACAAGCCAGTCTTGTTTCTGTATTTTAGAGTCAATCTCCAGTCTCACAGTCTGTTTATAACCCAGGCAGGGTCATGTCAGCAGCTAAGGTAATTTTCCACCTAATTCCCTGTGTGTTGTCACTGTCTTTGATGCTGATGAGGCTGCTTCATTTTTTTTGAAAATGAGCTGCATTGACTTTCTAATGTGTGTAAACAAGTGAAAAAAATTAAGCTGGAGAAGAATTCCATCCCTTGCTCCATTTACAGATGTATAAATCAAGTCACAAATATCTAATATCATTCTTATGATGTTCTGCAGCAGAACCTTCTTACATGAAAAAGCACAAAGCTCTTGCACGAATTAAAAAATAAAAGCTAGCAATTTTAAGCTGAAAGTAATTTGACACCCAGTGAGAAGTATATGAGACTAAATAGTAAAAACAAGCTCTCAACAGCAGATCAACCTTCATGACACTGTGTTTTATTGAAAGTATTTTTTGCTTTATATATGCTGCTTCATTTTGAAAAGTGGATGATTACTATAGAGGAGATACATAGGTTCAGAAACACTAATGATTCATGCAAAGTTCAGTCCATCAGTAGCTATCTTGCTTTATAATGGGCCTTTAAAAAGCTCTTATTTCATTTCATGTAGAAATGGTGAATACTCTCCTGCAGAACACATAAAGACAAAAAATGGAATTAATTGTACCAGACCGGCAAAATAATTTGGATCTCCTTGACCTCTGAACTAGTATGTCCTATGTGGTAATCTGCAGTATGGTAGGAAAGAAAGAAATTACTGATTCTGATAATTGTTAAACATAGAATCATAGAACCATGAAATCATAGAATGATTTGGGTTGGAAGGGACCTTAAAAATCATCTACGTCCAGCTCCCCTGCTGTGTGCAGGGGCACCTTCTGCTCAACCAGGTTGCTCAGAGCCCATCCAGCCTGGCCTCAAACACTTACAGAGAAGGGACATCCACAACTTCTCTGGGCAACCTGCTCCAGTGTCTTGTCACCCTCAAAGCAGAGAATTTCTTTGTAATGGATACTCTAATTCTACTCTCAGTTTGGAGATATTACCTCCTGTTGTATTTTCACAAGCCTTTGTGAACAGTTCTCCTTCAGATTTCTTATAGTCCTCCTTTAGATACTGAAAGGCTGCAATACAATCACGTGGAAGCCTTCTCTGGTCCAGGCTGAACAATCCCAATTCTCTCAGCCTTTCCTCATAGGAGTTCCTCTTCCCTCGGATCATCTTGATGTCCCTCTCCTGCTTGCTCCAACAGGTCCATGTTCTTCCTGTGCTGGGAACCCCAGAGCTGTACACAGCAGTGAGGTGGGGTCTCACCAGAGCAGAGCAGAGGAATCCTCTTCCTCACCCTGCTGCCCATGCTGCTTTGGATGCAGCCCAGGATAAGTTTGGCTTTTTGGGCTGTGAATGCACATGGCTGGGTCACATCCAGCAGCAACCCCAAGTCCTTCTCAGCAGGTCTTCTCTCCACCTGTTCATCCTCAGCCTGTGTTGGTACCAGGGTTGCCTCAACCCAGTTGCATCACCTTGCACTTGGCCTTGGTAAGCCTCATGAGGTTTGCATGTGTTCATTTCTCAAGATGCCTCTGGATGCCTTATTTCTGACAAAGTTACAGTGAGGCCTTAAACAGAGTTGTGTAGTACCTGCTGGTGTGGCTGAGCACTCAGACACAGAAATAGCATTACTGGAGCCAAGAAAACTTCTCCCAGGGATCAGTCTTTATACAGCTGAATGAAGACTCTTTATCTGGCTCAGGGGTATTAGAATTGTTTCTATTTGCTCTTATATTTGAGATTGAAAGAAGTTGTCCCTTGTTTGTTCTGAATCTGTTCCCTATCTGAGGAGAAATGTCCTTCCAAGAAGATGATGTCATAGGAGGGTTTATTATTTGCATGTGATTTATTGCATTTATGGCAGGTTATTGTATGAATCTTGCAAACCCTGCAAAAGTTTCACACACAGTTACATTTCAGTAATGTACTGTATCAAGAATTAATTTGTTAAATGATAAAAAGATGTTTTATTTTCCCTCAAAATATGTACTCTATTCCACCAGCTGTACACCCCTTCATTTCTTTCAGAAAATGCAGACAAGCTGGAGAAAGGATGAGAAAACTGCATTCAGTGACTGATCCTAGAGCAGACTCTTAATCCCACTTGCCTTCCTGCCTCAAGTCTATTCTGGAAGCACTTCTTTTTCTACAACATAAGTGATTATTGGTGAGAAAGCAGTGCTGGGATCTGAGTTAGAGAATCTAGAAGCCCTTCTTCCTCTTCCAGGAGAGGCTGCAGTGGGAAAGTTGGGATTCTCTCAACAGAATCTGAAGTCAGAAAGGTTTATCACTCACTTGTGGAATAGCTTTTATGTTCAAGACAAAATGTAAAAAGAATAGATACAGTAATACTTCTGAAATTAATTCTTTAAACTTTGAAAGAATACAGTCAGGGGAAGGTACCCTGTGACTCCTCTATCAAATTAGCTGTTTTATTCTTCCTCAAATTAGGATAAGGCTAAATAATAACATTAGATATAAAAACAAGAAAGTTAGATGAGGATTGTCCTTGTTTTATTGTTTATTGCCGAGGAAAAGCAAGTTCCAAGCAAAATTTAAATGCTGTTGTCGTCCTGTGGAGTCCAAATATATTCAAGTAATAAAGATTATTAATAACAATGCAAGACAGAATTAGGGTAAATTAAACTGTAAATCATTAAATAGTAATGAAAAACAATAATGAAATAAAATCAAGCCTATTTGCTTAAGTCGGTGCTAGCTAAAAATGTATCTGAATGTACTCTGCCAAATACTAATTAAATCAAATTGTGTGCTACTCCCTACATTTTTCTTCTCTGTTTACAATGTATCAAGCTATATGGTTAAAGGAAAAAAAAAAAAAAAGCTTGAACTAATAATTTATTAGCCTTCAGTTAGCACTAGAAATGCAAGGGGAGCACTCTGAATGTTCAGTTAGTGCTGCAAGGGGATTAACAGCAATGAGGATTGATGGCTTTTGTGGGTGTACAAAGAACAAAAATGACTGCCAGCATTTCATAAACTCAGCAATTCCTGTGTACAACTACTAGACAAGTTTAACAGGAGTTTTTTCTTGCATAAAAATTGATTTACTTTACATACATAAAGCATTCTAATTTTACAAGGTTCTCCATCACACTTTTGGACTTCAACTGAGCACTTGGCATGAACAGGATGAATATTTTTTGCTAAGTTACAGTATGGTAAAAGGAGTGCCTTCCAGTAGCTAAAGTGTTTTCTTTCTAGCAGTGTCAGAGATACACCTACATAATATTATTGTCCCTCTGTTTGGCCGAACTCCTGGGTCCATTCTTGTTTACAGGTGACATTCCTGTTTTACTGAAATTAACTTTTGCTAAGGATATTTCCCCCCTCCCCACAGATTCAATATATATATAGCCTTTACTATTAAACCCTTGATTTTTTTACCAAAACTGCATTAGCAAGTTTGTTTCTATTCTACTTTCACCATTGTCCTGCCAGGGACTTTTTTTACCAAGATCCTCTATTACGAGTTTCTAGATATACACTACCAGACTCCTTGGAAGCTGAAACTTGAGTAAATATTATGCTAATTTAAAGTTTCTTGCATTCTGCCCTCAGCAGAGTTGTCAATTGGCATCTCAGAGTAATATGACCAAACTGTTCTCCTCTCACATCATTTAGGTTCTGGTACTCAAATATATGACAATATAATCTTAATATTTGACAATAATGAATTAACACCTGGACACTGGGTATGACTCCCTGTCCTCTGTGCTCCCCTGACTCCTAGGAGCTGTTTCACTTTGTATAAATATTGGATAGTTCATGGAGGCAAAGTCTCCTAAGTCCCATTTCACAGTCAAAGAACTCCTGTGCAGTAGGGGATGGCAGGTTATAGGTACAGCTTCAAATTCCACAGGATCTTTCAGTGGCCTTGTAGGTAGGTTTGTCCCACCTACAAACCTGTTGGTTACTCATTAGTCATTGCTCCTCCCACTGCTGTCAGAAAGTATTCTGGGCTTGGGTAGGGGTTATGTTGTTGGTGGTTTTTTGGGGTTTGAGGGTTTTTTTTGTTTTTGGTTTTTTGGGTGTTTTTGGGTGGTTGTGGGATTTTTTGGTTTTGGTTTTGGGTTTTGTGGGGTTTTTTTGTGGGTTTCTGTGGGTTTTTTTTGGTAAGTATATTTTTCTTTCAAGGCTGTTATATTTCCAGATAAAGTTTCTGGTTTTTGGAAAAAGGAAAGGGAAAGGGAAAGGAAAAGGAAAAGGAAGGAAAGGAAAAGGAAGGAAAGGGAAAGGAAGGAAAGGAAAGGGAAAAGGAAAAAAAGGAGAAAAGAGAAGAAAAGAAAATATTCTCAATCATCTTCCATAAACATCTTCCTAAAACCCCATTCCTTTTGCAACAGTTCTGTCTTTGTTATCTTCTGTATGTGCCCCATTTTGAAACTGCCTATCTCTAAGTGGCTCCACAGAACACAAGTGTCTTCTCTCAGATTACTGTAACAGTGTCTCCTTTCTCTCAGGCTGGCTCTGGGCCAGTCCAGCTTCTTAGTTCAGTAATTCCTGTTCCAGTATAATAGGTAAGATAAGCCACTAACAGTCTCCTTACAGCAAAGTCTTCACAAATTCCCTTATTTTGGAAGGACTCCATCTCCTTGCTGTCTCACATAAAGTTGTGGAGACTAATTTGGCTAAAAAAATATTCCCCAAGCACACATTGCATGGCACATTACACAAAAACAGAGCCTGTTTACAAACATTTTAATTAGAGATAATGACAAGAAAAGCCATGCTCCAGAAATGTGCATATGCAAGTGTACATTTAACGCAGTTTGTCATATATGATTTAATTCTTTCTAAGTTTAGTACAAGGGATCTTAAATTCTCTATCTTTGTATAGACACAAAAATATTGCAGCTCTCCTATATAAAGGAGGTTGTTCAGATCTGCTCTCACCCTCACCATGCAGCAATAGGTCCTTATGTATCCAAGCCCCACATACATTGAGCAAAATCTACCAAGACAAAGCTATGTGACAATTTCTTATGCAAGTTCCAACACTCTCTCTGTTAGGAAACAGTATCTGATGATGAATAGATGTCCAGGGAAATATGCTAACTTATTGAATTGATAGATACAGTCAAATGAAAACGTTGGTTTTGGCATAGAGGACATTGTTATGGTCTAAAACAGAAGTACCAAACTCCACAGGATGGAAAAGGGTGTTTGGTAGGTGTGCAGCAGAAGGGAATGTTTGCAAGAGGTGAGAAGGTAGCTAACCCCTGTGTTTAGAAGAAATAGAAACAAGTATTTATCACATCTAGATCACTGGAAAATTACAGTAGGAGGTAAAATCAGTGTCTTGATGTATTCCTAGATTTTAATATCTCCTAGACATATTTTAAAAGTAAACCTAGATTGCAACAAGACTTCCTCCACTTGAAACTGACTTGTTACGATGACAATTCTTTGCTTTAGTGAGTGTATCAGGGTGCATAACCAAATCAGATTTGCCTCCACATGTTCTATGAAGGTATACGGTGTACTGAATAAGGAGTATATATTTTCACTCACATGGGAAATGAATTATGTAAGGAAAAAAGCATGCAAAGGAACATGGGAACATCATATATTTCCCACAGCCACCTTCTGGTTAACTCCACAGAAGGTGGTGCTAGTGGGAAACTGTGTTCTGCCTCTTTTTATGTATTTCTTTACTTAGTATTCTCTTGTTTGAGTTTAAAGCTGTTTAGAGTTACTACTGTTTGTAGAAACAGCTCCTATTTTGTTAAATTAAAAAAAAAAAAAAGACAAGTCTTATTTCCAATTAAAACTTCTTTTTTTCAAAGTAAAGAAATTCTTCTTAAATGCAAGTGTATTAAATCTATAGAGTGAATATGTCAGAAATGCAATGTCTCGCAATCTATAAAATTTACTGGAATGATTATTCCGAAGTCCTTGGGTTTAGAACTAAACTTAGATTAAAGATTCTAATGGGAAAGCAGCATGTATTATCATTTGTTGTTTCCCAGCAGTGCTAGAGACAATTCTTCAGCCGTTTGAAACAATTTTTCCTGACAGGATTCTCATTTTTGAAATTGTAACGCACGTTGGGGATGAACTCTGCAGGTCTTGTGCTTGTTTCTGCTGAGCAGAGCAGGAGGATCAGTGCAGCATGATTTTCTTCTTTCTGCAGGTATGTCGTCATGGTCTAGTTTGTCACAGTCAGGGTCTTGAAGAAAAATATAGTGAGAATTAAAATGATTGGATGGGGAGAAGAAAGCAGTAGATATACAAGACTGTGTGCCATCCTTTATAGACTGTGGAGAGTAAAAAAACATGAAAAGATGAGATGCAATTGTTGCATAAGCCAATATTCAAAATGACATTGAGTTAATAGGAAAAACTGGACAGATGTATAAGAGAGTATAATACTGGTGCTCTTCCATAAATCTCTATAATACTGCATTGAATTTTTTTAATTTATCTTTTCTCACATGCCTTTAACTCTGCCAAATGCTTCCTTTGATTGCACATTTTTGTTATAAATATTCCATGGTAAAAGTCAGTTACTTCCTATTTTCACAACTGAGCTTTACCCTGTGATACAGAAAATGGCTAGTTATTTTTGGAACAGACCTGGCTGCTACTGCAAGGGAGAACAGATTAACTTTTGTGATTTTATCCAGTGGAAATCTTTTCACAGGCACAGCTCCAACTAAAGCAAATGTGTGCAAGCCACTGACTGTCTCCAGTCCTAATCCAAAGATGAGAGGCTAATTCTGATAGTTGTTCACTGACTTACAGTATCCAAACCAATAGAATGGCAGGGAAAATGCTGCAAATACTCTATATGCAGTGTCCAAGAAAGATAAACATAATTTGCTATTTAAAGTATGCTCAAACTTTTTTGTTAAAAGACCATTTTACCAAGAAGCTCCATGGTAGATTAAGTAACAGTACAGTGCAATAAATAACACATTTTGTTCTACATGCATCATAAGTGCAATATAAAATCTCTTCAAATCTCTTTTTACAATGACTCACTGATGTAACGCAGCTTGGATGGCTGATAGGATAATGCAAAGATGCAGAGTTAAGGTCTGTGAAGCTATGGCCTCAGTATCCTATGCTAATCTGGTGGTAGCAACAATCATGAAACCTTTAATGAAAGTCATAAGGGCACTTAAAACCCCCATTATTTTAGTAAAAACTTTCCTGAGGCATAAAGATTAGCACAAGTTATTTAGATGGCTATCAGACTGTAAAATGACTGATCTTTGTACAGTTGAAAATCTCTTGTCGGTGTGAACAAGGGTTCCCCATGAGGATCATGGTTATCAAATGCTGTTTTCCACAGTCTTGAACAGCAAGTTTGCATTTTTAATTTCAATTTTAGAATGCTGTGAACCTACGTGCTTATAGCTGTATATATTATGGGGCAAAAAAATGCTTGCCACAGAAGTATGTTTGATGTTAATTTTGTTTGCTAGGTCCTCAGGGAAGGCTATTTCAAAACAGCGCTGTTTTCAATAAAACATCAAAGCTTTTTCAGTCCATCAAAATTACTCTCTTATTGAAAAGCTGTAATAGCTTGATTAAAGTTTATGCGAATGTGTGTATCTACCTTGCAGCCCACAAATAACTGACAAGTGTAAGTTTGTTGTCCAAGATGTTACATACTACATTACCAAATCCCAATCAGAATCACCTTTTTTATTCTAGTAGCTTATTCTTCATCTGTAAATGCTGCAAACTATGCAAGTC
This sequence comes from Cettia cetti, assembly GCA_013401135.1. NCBI lineage: Eukaryota > Metazoa > Chordata > Aves > Passeriformes > Sylviidae > Cettia > Cettia cetti. The sequence continues at coordinate 26,267 of VZUI01019898.1, read as the reverse complement.
TTCCCATTTTTCGGAATCTAATCAGGTCTAAATTGTTCGACTGGTTTTTTTCTTTAGTTTTATGATCTAATCTATAGCATTGTTTACTAGGACAAATTATTTTTCAATGTCAAAAAAGAAACTAGCGTAGTATTTCTTTTCTAGGATAAACATTTTCTTTGCCAAATAAACTCCAAGGATATATAGTTAAATATGAACAGTTGAGGGGGGCGGGGGGAGGGAGGAGCAGTTTGAGAAAATGTTTCCATGGGACAGTTCTCTAAGTATATAACCTACAAAACATAGACACCAGAAAACTCCACTAATTCAGATACTTCTTTTCCAGGATGATGTTATGCTGAGTTAAGGTGAACACCTCTACTTGGTGTATTATTTTTATAGATGTTCATCTGAGGAACAAAATATCATTATCATATTCCCACAGCTATGCCTCATCAATAGATAAAGACTATACTAATATATTTTATTATATTTCTCAAATCAGCATATTAATCAGAAGATTTCTCATTTAGTAGAGAATTCATCCACAGCCCACAAACAGACTCCAGATGGTCCTCAACTCAGTGGGATGAACTGACAGCCATTTTGTTTTGCTGAAAGGTGAAATTAGGCTGGTTTTTTTCTCTTGTGGAGAGGGATGTGTTATAATCTTACTAGCATTGTGTCTGTTACTGTGCGTTTATGTTATTAAAAGGTCGGTTTTTAAGATTTCCTTTCAAAATGTTTTTGTGAGAGCATTTGGTGTAGCCTTGTAAATCAATCCTGAATTCAAGGGAGGGTATTATCAAGGTAGTAAATATATTTATTTATATGGAAAATTTAATCCTAATAAGCAGCTGCTTATGCTAGAAATTTCATCTATGACTATCTTTCTTCCATCCTGGTATGACTGCAATGCTGTTCTTCATTTGAACACTAATATGTACAGTCACCATTTCGTCAAATACGTGGATATACTCCGTATGGAAACCTGCCTGGAACTTCATACTGATTGTTGCAAAGAAAGAAACTTTTAATCTTGCTATCTCCATCCTGTAAAATTCAGGATAGCTGATCTGAGTGCCAGCTGTCTCTTTTCAATGAGACAACCATTTGGGATACAATTTTCTGTGGTTCTGTACAACTACCAATTATTCACTTCCACAATGGGCCATTAGGAAACCCATCAGTCAGTTATTCATGTCTGCTAGTTATTTTAGAAATCTAAAAATCTAAAAAATAAAAAAAGATTTAAAAAAACCAACAACTTTTCTATTCTGCTTCCAGAAAAAAAGACAAAACTTTGGCAAAAAAGATGCATTGAAATTTCCTGGAAGTCACATAAAGATGGAGCAAAGGACTGTGACTTGACTAAAACCAATACTGCAATATAACAAATTTTTTTTTTTTTTTTACTCAGGAGTGAGGTATTTTAATGATAGGAGTTGTTGAAAAAAAGTTTATAAATTTTATAAATTGCCACTAAACATTTCAGGTTGTGGCAGTACATGTGGCTGTAAAGTGTGTATGTATATATGCAAGTATACAAACAGTTGGTTTCCCCTGTCACCAGCAGGTCTAATCCAAATCATTGCACAATTGTGTCTGATAACATGCTGCCAGTTCTGGCTACATGGAGCCATCAGAGGACATTAGGAAATCTGATATTTTACATAAGCATTTCTCAAGCTATTTTAATCTCATTTACTGCCATCTCAGAGAAATTCAGCTGTTCACATCTCCTACTTATTAGCTTCAACACAAAGCTGTACTGACACAAATATAAGGGTAATGTACCTAAAAAAGTAGCTCAAAGTATTGCCTTTTGCAGTTCTCATCTCTTCCATGCAGCTCAAGGGAAACACTTGGAAACACTGATATCCCAAGCTATGAAAAGATCATTTGAATAAAGTTGGTACCCTGCACCTCTGACACATACTGAAAAGCAGATTACCTCTCCAAACCTATCATTAACAAGTAAGGTTTCAAAGAAAGCTCCTCAGTAGGCATCAACTGGTTATGGACATTTTTCTTCTTGTTCTTAAAGGAGTAGGTGATTATCATCCTGACTGCCTTAGAAAGAAAAATAATGATATTGAAAAAAAAAAAAAAAAAGGTAGAATCAGAATAAGTATATTTATTCAACTTTTCTTTCTACTGGACCAGATACAATAATTTATAAGTCTTTTTTTTTGTAGTCAGTAAATAGATTTTAAAACTGCTCTTCTAGAGTGATAACAAATCAGTCTTTAATCTTTTAAGAATAGAGCTTTATTGTATTTGAACCAGATCAAGATAAAAACATAGTAGTTATAATGAGAGTTCTAGTACTTTCTGAATGGACTAATCTGAGTGACTTGCTAATAAAAAATGGTAAATAGAGATGCCAGTTTGCAGTAGATTCCATATGTAAATTTTTGTCTTACATAACATGCTCAAACTAAGAAGAAAAAAGATCACAGTTAAAAAAAATCTCAGGACAATCTTGTGTGGCATCCATGTGTGTGAGGGGATATTTCTTCTTCATTTCTTTACATGGCTAGGCAAAGCTATCTACAAAGTGATATGCTTTTACAGGGATTTAAAATAGATAATCTCTTTTTTGTGGCTAAAGTTCTTTGGAATTTAAGAGCACCTCTGTCATATATGATCTCTTCAGGAGCTAAGATGTGCTTAAATAGTTGTGTTTTGTGAAATGCCATATATTATGTGTATAATATATAATAGCCATATTTTTATCTTCACATATGTATAAAATTGCAACATCCTTTGTTTATTTGATGGGATTATTTAATATTGAGAATAAAAGGTGATCAACTACTATGCAGTTCTTAGTTTTTCAAAATAGACTTGAGTAAACACCAAGGTAAATTTGTTTAGTAAAGTAGATTTGGGAATATAAAATCTTCCTGCAGCTCAGAGAGGATCCAGAAATCCTTATAAAATCATTTTTACTGGAGAAATTATTTAGAATGCTCAGCTGTGAGGCTGGTTCTGTTAGCTGAAAAGTCCCTTTTCCTTCTAATAGCATCAATTGCTCAAGGGCTGTGATAGATAGGGAAAAGTCTGATTGTTAAAATTTAACTGCAAGGGAGCAGGAACATTACATCTGCCAAGGAGCTAATGAGTAGCTGAATGATCAGAAAAGGCAGCACTGACATTCGTGCAATAAAACCAGAGGAGATGAAGTCGAATTATGAATCCTTCAGAGTAAATATCTTATTTTCCCCAGTGTATTAGAGCTAGCAATTAAACAACTGGTATTTCCAATATTAGATTTTATCTTTGACCATATGGTACAGCTTACAAAAGTAATTTGGGCAGAACCTGATATGGGTTTTTTATGTGCTTGCTAAGTTTTTTCTTGGTACAAGCAGATGCCAACATTAGAACATATCACTGGGTACTATTAGAGTAGGTACATTAGCCAGGCATTAAAAAAATGAGCCAGTTTATATTTCCCTCAAAGAATAAATATGCAATTTAAACTGCTTTAAATTCATAGGTCTAAGCCACTGGCCTTTATATATGAAACTGATGAAGGACATATGTCTGAGCCTGTAGTTTTACCCAAAACTTCTCATAACATCTGAACAGTGGAAACCTGCTGACTATGTGATTTGTGGATGGATGAACGACAGCTCAGGTGGGAAAAGCAAGAGGCTGCTTTCAGAAAGGACAATTCAGCATTGCCTGAGACACACTACTGTGTAATGCTGGCAGAAGTGGGTTGTTGCATAAGGTGATGCCAAAAGAGGATCTATAGTTGGATCAGAAAAAAAATTTGTTGAAGTTTGTTTCAACATGACTTTCACTACCTTGTAACTAGCAATTACCATTTTCTCCAAAAAAGCAAAGCAAATCAGATGTTGGATTTTGTAGGCTGGAAACGTTTGCAGCACTTTCTTTGATGCTGCTATATGCAACAGTGCTCACTCCTGATCACAGGTAGATTAACTCACAATTGCTGATGTGGCCACTGCCCCCTCTGCCTCCCCCAGACTCCCACCTCCCTCCAGCAGACACTAAATACAGTGTTGTGAATGACAGTCCAGATCCGGAGCTGCTAAATTCAACAGGAGTTATTCCTTTTTCTTCAGACAAACTGAACTAGTGCTTTGGGTTTCTGTGCTAACCCCCTAGGAAGGACCTGGAAAAATGCCTCCCTATGTCCCTGGCTCCTGTTGCTTACTGAACACAATCCATCAAACCTCAGCATCAGCAGCTACAGAAATCAGCACTTTGGGCAATGACTGTGGGGAAGCAGGGACAGTCTCACAGCACTCCAAACCTTAATGTCACCAGACTTTTTTCTGTGCCTGGCTCCATGCTGGCTGCACATCCACCTGCACACTGCTGGGAGCAGCATGAGGGAGCAGCCAGCAAGCAGGCACGCTGCTGCAGAGCTGGAGGCAGCAGGAAGGGCTGGCTGCTAATTCCTTGCTGCTGGACCAGCTGCTGGACCAGTGAAGAGCGCTGTTTTGCCCCCACGGTTAAGGTGCCAGCTAAGCAGGGATAACTGCAGCAGTAATGATTAGTTTTGCAGTAGCATCCAGTGTTCAGCTGAGATTGTGCTAATGTGATAGGAAATATATAAACACCTGGGAGGCAAAGATCTTCATTACATGAACTGGCTGCTATTTTGCAGTCCCTTGTTATGACAGCTGGCAGAACAGCCCTTTCTTTGGTAAATGGTTATATACTAAATTCAGTGTCATTTTGTTATGGTACTCCAAGTAGGTAGATTTAGGATATAAAGGGATAATTGTCAGACTTTTAACATACACTGCTCATTTAAAATCTAAATGCAAATTTTCTAATCTAATACAATTTTCCATCAAACAGAAAATATCAACCATCATGTAGAAAATATTTCCCTTTTATTACAAGCTAAATGATCAAATCTGTGTGTAAGCCAAGAAATTTTATAGTGGTTTCTCTTCATACAGGTCATTAATGTCCTGTTTATATAAGCAGATTATGGAAGTATTTATGTAAAAAAGGCATCAAAGCTTTAAAAAAAGATACTGAAAATCTGAAATGTTATATTACAAATCTGTCTTGATTCCCATTAAAAATAAAAAGTTATATTGTGAAAACCAGAGAAAATGACTCAAAAGTATTAGCCACACAAACTAACATCAAGCATAAAGTTACCCTATATCAGCCAATGTGTAAAGATATTCATCTGCATGCCATGTGTAAAGATATTCATCTGCATGCTCTTAGCAAATTTAGAGTACTTTAAATTGGCCAGGTTCTTTGTAACTGAAAGCCAAGGTAACTGAAATTACCTGACATTTTCTGTAGGCTAAATAAGGCAGTCCTGCTGAGTCTGAGTTAAGAGCAATGGCTCCTTCAGAGAGTCAGGTAACTCTACAACCTAATTTCTAGTTCTAAAATTAGATTCCCTGAATATTCCTTTTTGGCATGCACACACAATATGTGTATGCATTTGCAGGTGAACTTTTTGCTACCTTTTTTGTTTCTGATCTTTAAATCTTTACTAAAGTATTCTTTACTCAGAATCCTCAGCCCTAAGAGCTGAAAGATTTTTTTTCCTGTTTACTTTCTCTTTCCAGTTGTATTTCATCACCATCTCCTATGCCAAGAATGTTTGTTGCTCCATTGCATCCTCAAACAAAGACTTAAGACTTTTTCAGCATCTTGTATAGTTGCCTTGCTTCTTGAGAGAATTAGGATACACATACTAGTTATCAATGACGGGAGCTCTCTGCAAGTACTTGGAATTTACTGGGATAATTGGGCATAGAAGCCCTTTTCACAAATGAGAACTAGAATTTGCTACATTCAGCCTAGCAACACAGAAATGGTGATTCAGACATGCTATAGTCTTTGTTAATATCCACGAAGGCAACAGTTTCCAAACAACTTCTTTAACATAAACATTTGGAAAAAGTGGGTAAACATCACATGCCTATGTGAATTGAAAAATATGTCTAGTCCTCAATTTACAAGTTTGCATTAGAATAATTAGTGTCAGGTAAATTGAGCTAAGGGAAGAGTGCAAGTGGCTCTAGCAGGCCCTAGTTTGAGCAACGAGGTTAACCTAGGCCATCTCCCTTCCAACATCAGCAATTATATAATTCTCTTAATCTGATAGTGGAATATAGCCCTGCCATTTAAGTTCTGAAATGCTTCTGAAAGGTGCCAGCTGACAGTAGTTCTTAAGCAGAAACCTACAGTTAGGTTTATTAAGACTTAATATTTTCTTGTAGCCATGGTTATCCTAACTATTCAAGCAGCCTGGGCTCTCCAAAACAACACAGCACCTTTCAGCAGTGATTGTGAACAAATCCTAGAAAGAGCTGCATTGCAGAAAACATTTGTTTTGCCACTGGGGGCAAACTAGCAAAAGAAATGCAGTGGGTCTGGACTCCAGGTCCTCTCCAGAGCTGCTCTATCACTCCCCTCCTCAGCTGGGCAGGGGACAGGAAATATAATGAAAGGCTCAGCAGTTCTGTCCCTTGTAAGTGTAGGGAGAGAACACTCATCAGTTGCTTTCAAGGTAGAGAAGACTCAACCTGGGCAAATCAATTTAATTTATTACCCATCAAATCAGAGAAGTATAATGAGAGATAAAACCAAAACTTTAAAACACTTTCCCCTCACCCCTCCCTTCTTCCCAGGCTTTACTTTATTTTCATGTTCTCTACCTCCTCCCCACCCAGACAGGAGGATAGGAACGGAGTTTATGGTCAGTTCATCACACATTGTCTCTGCTGCTGTTTCCTCCACAGAGGGAGGACTCTTCACATTCTTCCTCTTCTCCAGCGTGGGGTCCCTCCCACATGAGGCAGTCCTCCATGAACTTCTTCAATGTGAGTCCTTCCCATGGACTACAGTTCTTCACAAACTGCTCCAGTTGGGAACCTTTGATGTGGTTCAGTCTCTCAGGAGCAGATTGTGTAGTGTGAGTTCCCCACAGGGCCACAAGTCCTGCCATCAAACCTCCTCCAGCGTGGGCTCTCTACATGGGGCCACAGGACCTGCCAGGAGCCTGGTAAAACACAAGGTCACAGCCTCCTTTGGGCACAGACATCTGCCCCAGGGTGGGGTCCTCCGTGGGCTGCAAGTGGATCTCTGTTCCACCGTGGATGTCCATGGGCTGCAGGGGCTACTGGTCCTCTGATCTCAGCTTTCTCAGCATATGCAGGCAATGTTGAAAATGAACAGAAACAGAAAACAGAAACAGAAAAATAAAGGCATCATTTTCCTAGTTCAGTTCATTCTACAGGGGTTATGCATTCTCCTCCCTTTTTGTTTTCCTGAGTTCCTTTACAACCTTTAGAAGTTTGGGCTGGAGGAATTAGAAGAATTGTTTCTAGTGTTATTTCCTGGAGACAAAGCTCATATATAAACTGTGACACAGATGAAAATGGCGAACTCTAAAACATTGATGATCTTAAGCATGGAGCAGGTTAGCTGTTTTGGATGGAGACACTGAATTTCATACTAAATAATGTTTGAGGCATATTATTTAGTGCTGTATCAAAGAAAAACACACTTACCTTGCTAACCATGCCATCACCTGGGAGATGACTGAGCTGAAAGCCCTTTAAAATGGTATAGCAAAGGCTGGATTTCTCAATAAAGCTCTGAGGAGCTTGCAAGGTAGGAGTCACGCAAAAAGCCTTCCTTACTGAGTCAAACAGGATCTCACCCTGACCACCATGAAGATTCTCCCCAGCCATTCCCACATCACCTGCTCAAAGCTGGTTCCCATAAAAGCTTCACTGAATGGCTGGTACCTAATTTCCTTAAATAGAAGTCAGTAGAAACTTCATATCTGGGGTTTTGATAATCAGTCCAAGGGACTCACAATGCAAACCCCAAAACAGCAACTTGAAGTGCAGCTCCTTTCAGGCAGTAGATGACCCTAGCTACTGTCATCTTGAACAAAATGTATAAAATTAAATACGTTTTCCACTGAAAATAACTGAAATACTCAAAAATCCCTGCAATGTCTTTTCAAGCTTGATGAGCCTTCACTATGCACTTTCTTTTAACATTTCTTTCCCTTGAAGAACAAAGTTCTAAGACAATGGTTTAATGCAGTGTACATATTTACATGCAATATCCCTCTAGTATTGTAAGCTATCTTGCTCTGTTTCATCTATATTTTTTCCACAACACAATACTCAGAGCCCCTATAAACATATTTCCATCAGTCCATTTTTTGTTAAGTAAGTCACAAACGAGTAAAGTTTTGATCAGTTTTGAAACAAAACCAGGGATATTTTAGCTAATTTTCCTGCAAGATTTCCGTAACTTCATTGACTAACCAGGTGGCTGCACAAACAAGTGAGAAACTCACCTTTTCTTTAACAGTCAATGAAATCTGGCCCTGCTTTCATTTTTTATTGACTCCAATGCTGGCAAAGATGTAGTGTTACTGAATCAAAACACAGGTGGACAATTTAAACATGATGGTAAGTATTTCTATACTGGAATAGATCTTATTTTGTATACCTCAGGAAGAGAATCAATATGGTAATATTTATTCCACATGCTTACTCCTAAGGGTTTAGGACACTGACACAGCCTCATTTGAACTAGTTGTTCAAAGAAAAGAAATAGCTCAGTGCAAACTCACCTAACCTGTTTCTCCAACACATTTTCCATCTTATATTTATTTATACTCTATCATGTCTGTATCAATACAAATACTGATGTTAAACAGTTTAAGGTTAGTAATAGGTATATGCTCAATTATGTGCTGTAGAATAAATAGTAGGAATAAGAATTTCTGGTGTAAGTGAAATAGGACTGACTGTGGAATAGATACAGAAACAGCACCGCTGGACTCTTCATCTAGAATCACACATGATTGCTGGGGCAGAGGTTTTAACTTAAACAAAGAATGGATTATTAATTGATGTGCTTTTCATTAACTCAATATTTAAACCCATGTTCTGAAATAATTCTATGCTTCAATTTCCAGGATGGAACAATGGCCATACAAGTGAAATATATGCTACACATAGCTAGGACAAAACATCTGTGGCAAAATGTGGGGCAAGGAAAATTAAACAAATCCATTTGTATCATGCTGCAGGGAATAAACATTGACACAAGATTGCAAAAAAGAGAAAAGGATGTTTGTAACAGTGAAATATAATCACTTCCCTAAGATGAAATTCTGGTTTTGTTTGCTATAGTCAGGTGGGATTCTCTTTCATATAAATGAGAACAAACGATCTGATAATGAGCATTTTGTCTTCATTCCTAATGCATCTCAGGTGAGCCCTGCTCTTGCCAAGTACATGATTTGTCACCACAAATCTGTGGATATTCTGATTTCCTTGGGTGATGAGCAGTGTTCTGGATGAATGTATTCTTATGAATATGCTAGTGTAATACATCATAAGAGTACATCATTGGCACTAGTAAGATTTATTATTCAGAGAGAAACACTGATCAGTGGGGAACATTGTGTATTTTATTTGTGTTAACTTTAAAACTTGACATGGAAAGAGAATATTTTTCATCAGGAGGAAAATTAAAGAAGTGTAAAACGAGCTGCAAATTCTGCTAAGTACTGTCAACCCCTAGGAAAAGTTTTGCATTATTTCTAACTTTTAGGAAAGTATATGAGAAGAGATAAACTATATAAAGTGTTTTTACAGTAGTCCAAACATAAGCAAATGGATATTAATTCATAAAGTATGATAAACATAGCAACCCATTTTATTTGCAGCAATGATAGAGTGAAATAAATGTGAAAAAAGAATAATACTATGATCTAAAAACAATAGAACCCTTTTGTGTTTTGGCAGATTAATTTAAATGTCTTATGGTGGGACAACATGTCAAATTTGATAGATGGATATATTGCTATAAGCAAAGAAAATCCACACACATGAGTTAAATTTCCTTCAATACACATGGGCACAAGCACCTAATTATTGAGAGAAAGTTTGATGACCTTACTTTATACTTAATGTGATAGTCCATAAAATTTGGTTAGGTGAAGACATCCTAATTTTAGACTGTGGACATTTTAAATAAGTAATTAAATAGTAGTTAAATAGTGATTAAAATAAAGCAGGGGAAAAATTAAGGCAAGAATCTAAAAAGGGAGTGAAAACCTGGAAAAAATATTACAAAGTCATTTTCCTTGGGTGCAGATGCCTGGGTACATGCACCTTCCTCACAGTGCTATTCAGAAAACTGGGACCTCATAAAACAATTGCTAATTTTATGTCTACAGTGCCCTCTATCTCCCTACTCTGCTGACCCCAGCTACTTATTTGAGCTAAAGATTCTTCTCTGTAACCAAATGAACAGCAATGAAAAAGTGACAAGAAACACTGCTTGGAAACAAGTGTCATGAATGGAGAAAAACAAGGACAAGAACTGAAATACTGCTAGAGTCTGAGTTGTTAGAGGCTGCCTTTCACCAGAGACACTATTTAAGCCAGAATATAAAACTTATGAGTTTCCCCCAAATACCATATTACGGTCACTGTAAGCTTTCACTTCTTAATTAGAGGTGAGGAAGATATAACTGATGAAGAAAGTACCACCACCTGCAAAAAAACCCAAACTTCTCTTCAGCTTTCACAGACCTCTTCTGCTAAATCTGTCAGGGCACCTTCTGAAGATATTTCCAGATTTCTATGTGCTGTCTTTCAAGTGACAAGACTGTAAACCCCACATCCCCTGGTAATGCAATGCCATATTTCAGTAAATCTCTGTGCTGCACTAGGCAGCAAGGAGCATTCATCAGTAAACACAATGTCATGGGCCCTTGCTGGCAAATCCCCTAGGGAGCCTGAGCACAGAGCACAGGAATCAGTTTCAGAACAGAGCAGAGCTTTTGTGTCAAAGGCAATGCAGTACTAACAGGAATGGATTCAAAACAGGACATTTGATAAGATGTACATTTGGCCTTCATCTCACTCCAGTTTATGTCAGTAATGTGAGTTTAAAAATCTTCCTCAGACATGGACAAAGATCTTACAGAAACAGTCAAGGGCAAAACTTAACACCTGAACAAATTATTCCAAGGTTCATTAAATCGAAAAGCAAAACCAGAACTCCAAGAATGGAAAATATGCATTAAAACCTCTAGTTTTGTAATCTTATTCTGCTGCACAAAGGTTTGCCTTTAGACTTGTGTCAGACGTTTCACAGAGCTCTGCTTTCTACTGGGACCACTTACATTGTATGATTTCCTAGCCAACCGTTATCTTCTACTTCTTTTAGCAAAGCCATGATATCCATAGCATGTCTAAAGAAATGAGCAATGCATAGGAGAACATGAAAGTATTTCTTTAACAGGTGATTATTTTTTTTGAGTTCTGAAAAGAGTATAGGTAATTGAAATATTTTTTCTTTTGAAATTCAGAGAATTCACCTTTTAGTACTGCATTAATGCTCTGCTATTTCTTAATTATAGGCTCAAAGAAATGAAGGGAAAAAACCATTTATAGACTTACAGCATAAAATGGGAAGATAGAAGGGTGAAGGAGAAAATAAAGATCTGTCACTACTGGTATAACTTGTACTAACAGTACTAACAATATAAATATGCATATATAGAACAGTCTTTGTAAATATTCTCTCACATCTTTCATAGTCTGAGAAAGTAGCATGTATTTGTAAAGGTCTTCCATTTAAAAGAAATATATAAGATCTATCAAACTGCATGCTTAAAGTATGTACCACACTGTGTGGTATAACACACAGAGGAGAGCTGGACCACACAAAAACCCATCAAAGGTGCTACCACAAAAAGGAACATGAAAACTTCATACCTTCCTCAAAATAGACCAGCAGTTTTGTCATTGTATCTTTTCATCTTCCTGACATTTTTTTACAGTGAAATGGACTATGAAATGGATGCAGATGGCTACATTAAGTTCTTGTGAAAAATTATGAAAGCAAATAAGTTTATTGACATCAGAAATGGCTTCTCTGAACCATTTGCTTAAATGTCCTGTCACAGATTTATCTCTGAAATCTTCACCCTTCTAGAAAAGGCTGGCTTGAAATTTTTTGCTGAAATGCTTTTTAATAAACATTGTTACTTTCATTTAGGCTGGAATTTACAATAACCTGTGGTTTTTATGAAAAGTCATATGGGAGATTTAGAATTTTATTTCAAATGTCATTTTGGGGGTATTCTTGTCAGACTATGCTATATATTTATTTCTCACATGAACATAATGACCCTTCTCCTGGATTCTTACAAATATTTTGAGGGTGACTGTTGGTCGGTTCTGCTTGCAAAACCTTTTCTGTAGATCAGTGTATTTTTCCTGTTTTTCACAGAGAAACAGTTTGCCATACAAAAGAAAAAAAGACGGTTAAATGTAAGGATGGAAGCCAATCCCACCACACACAGAAAAACGATTCCTAACACTTCCCTTCCACTGCATGTGAATATAGCATAGGGATATACCATTGGGTAAACAGCTCTCTCTCTCATTGACCTGTTGTTAGTTCGATACCTAAACAAATCATTCTAAGAGTAGAAATTCTTAAGTCTGGTTTTATATGAGTATTGCTTGGATTAATTAATGTCTGATAAAAGGCAAGTTCTTCTTGATGCTTTCCTGTGACTGGAGTGTCCATAATATCTCTCTCTAGGGGAATGTTTTGTTTTTAGTAACATAATTGATCTCACTCTGTGGGATCTCCAATGGTACAATGCCAATTTTACTCTTCCTCCTGTCCACAGCAGCCCATTTTCTTGCAGCTTGGAGGAATTTAATATTACTGAGCCCTCTACATCTCTGTCCAGAAGTTTTTTTTAAAGTAGCTGGTAGATTCAAGGAGATACAGAATGACAGATTGGCAAATACCAAGACAGATACAATACTATCCCATAGACCCAATTTCCCTTGGCAGTCAAGCCAATGTGGAAAAAATTCAGCTGCACATTTGTAGTAACATTTAATACTAAGCTGTTCTAGCCTCTGCTATTGTGACTTTACTTTTCAGACCTATTTCATAGGAACCACATCTGAAAGGAATGTTATATATCCTAATCGTTGAAGACAAAGCAACAATAGGTTTTATCAAAGACTGGGAGTTCTCATGTGAAAAATACCTTTTTTTTTAAATCCATAATACTTAACTAACGATTAAATAGAAGCTGATCTTTTAAGTTCTCTTTTTTTATTAATTTTTACCTGCTGTGTGTTACACATATATTGTATGGAGACAGTCTATTACCTTTGTCTCCCCATGCAGTAGATTTATATCCCAGTTATGGATATGAGGACTCTGCAGTACCTAAATCATATCTAATAGACAAAGGCAGTATAAACCAGTTCAACTGGCTAGCTGTCCACTTTGCAAACAATCATTTTCTTGTGACAAGTTGCAGTCATTATTGCATCATATAGAAGACAGGCTTTAACATATGGGTTGTTACCAATTCAACTCCATTTCGGTATAGTAGAAAAATATTTTAACAATGTGTTGCTTTGATTGAGTGGATAGGATTCACAGCCACTAGAGAAAGTTTTTTCAATCATAATGATGAAGCCAGACCTCATAAAATACTCAGACATCCTGCTAATAGGGCAGATGTTCACACTTCTCTCTGGGCAGGAAGATGAGTTAGGGAAGGATCAGTTCATGATAATCTGTAAATTAATTTCTGCTGGGGCTGCAGTACTCAGATTTTCAGTGCTCAGTCCTTCACTGAGAAGCAAAATTCCAGTGTCCAAGCGCCCTAAACAATGCCTTATAGGGACAAGACAAACAAATAGCATACTAATCATGGAGAAGACATACCACTAGGAGACAGGGAAAGCAAAGAGCAAGCAAAAGAATATCATCAACCTAAGCGCTCCCCAGAGATTATGCTACTAAATCAGGGCTGTGAGCAAACATTTACCTCTATTTAGCACCCCAGTCTTGCACAGAGACTACACAACTAAAAATGTCTTTGAAATAATTCTGCAATCAAATGTCTCTCAAGCTTTTCTGTAAAAAGTCTGGACTGAATAGGAGAGGGTGGTTAAGAGTAGCTGGATAGTCAGTACTCCTCCTGAAAACAAGACATCTGAATTCTAGGGTTTTCATTAACTATCAAAATGAAACACAGATAACTCGGCAACACACTTAGACAAGCTTAGGATGTGGAAAAAGGCACATACATTACTGGCAACTTGAATACTTGATTACATTGTTTCAATGTCAGATTATTGTGTTCCAAAATACCATACATTCCAAGGTCTTTACAATGCTGCAAGGTCTTTAATGGTTAATTTGTGCTCAATGATCACTTAGTGATCTGTAGTTGGTGGCATATTAATTTTGTGGGAAGAAAATCCTCTGAAATTTAATAATCAAGAGTATCACATCTAAAATCAGAAAATCACATCTAAAATCAGTTTTTGACTCCAGATCAGTATATGAAGTATATTGGAAGTTAAATAATTAACAGTGTTTTCCCTTTTTTTTTTTAAGAATTGGTGAGCTGTCTTTGGCCTACATGAATTCTTTCCTCCTCCATGCTTATAAATTATTTTCTTCCCTGAGGTTTCATACCTATTCTGGAGAAGTAAAGATTAATGTAACTGTTCACAATTATCATTTGGTCTGGCAGAATTGCAAACGGTCAATTTGGTTTCTAGAATCAAAGTAAATCAAGGCTGTTTAGATACAAGGTTTTGAATCAATCTATATTAGAAATGAGATTTAATGACAAGATCATTTTCTCTTCTGGACAAACTCTCTTCACAGTAGCTTTTCCCTGCTCAAACTCAGCATGGATTGGCTTTGGGTGTGATTTGAAACCTTCTTTCTCTGTAGCTGCATTGTTAGAGCACTTGTGCTATTTTGAAAGAAGAATGTTTCCTGCCTTTCCCATGCCTGCTTGTGAGCTGTTGGTCTGATGCTCACCAAGTTCAATTTGACAATACTGAACGTCCTGGAGAATCCCCTCACTGCTTGAGGATCTGAGCATCATTTTTCTTTTTTTCATTTTATGAAACAAGCAAAGCCCTTTTGATTCAAATTATTAGCAATTAATTACATTCTTTGGTTATACACATTGACATTATTATTGAATAAAACAACACTGGAATAATTTTATAAAAATTTAAATCTGCTTACACTGAATTAAAGCAAAAATCATGAAGACTGATATCTAAGACTGGGTAGATAAAAACTTTCGTGGTTCTGTTCTCTTACAGCTATTGCTTCTATTTTCTGCCTTTCAGCAATGCCCTTTTCAAGGGCTTTTCTCATCTAAGTTACAAGCTATTGTAGATACTCTGTATTTGGGTAAAATATAGTAAATGGAATAGCAGAAAATAGTCAGTTTGCTTTGAAAATACAATAATATGCAAATATGTTTCATCCTGATTTGCCTTATTTTTTTTCAGTTACAAGATTTTGGTTGCTGAGGAAGATAATTATTACATAGATTTCCATGACAGTGCAACAACAAGAAAAAAAAAATCATTTTTCCTTTACCCTGAAAAACTACTACAGATTCCCAAGCCTCTTTGACAGGGTCCACAAAATGCCAATCTTTCATGAAGTTTCCCTACCTATGACAATTATTAGAGTAAAAACATTTTTGACAGTATACTAAGAAGAGAGTCCCAAAGAGTCACAACATCTCCTTACAATGAAGTCTCATGTCTCCTCCACTCTATATTTAATTTTATTTTTTGCCTTCATAAATTCTTCTAGTTCTTGATTTTCCACCAATTATTTTTTTCTTTCAGTCTTCCCATCATCTCTCCATTTACATCACTGGTTTTCCCCCCTCTAAATTGCCTACTGAACATTAATGATCTTAAATATTCCCAGATTCTTTTCCTTCTGAAATGTATTAGCCTAGCACACTTCACTCTTCATAAATTCTTCTGTGAGAAGAAAAGGCCCCGAGTCTTTACCACCAGGATTAAACAAGAAAAGAGACATCTCAACCTGGAACCAGCCTCCTGCATATATTGAGGAATTCAGTTAGCAGCATGGCTAATGGGTATTTGGTTTCTTATTCATTTCCCTCTATCCCAGTTTTTTGAAAGACCAGGCAAGACATAAAAGGCAACAAGGTTCTACAAACTCATCTGTATTGTCGGCATTTATTTGCACCAGGGATAGATAACATGATGTTTGGAGACTACTCCACAAACGTGCAGGAAGAGTGTGTTGATAGGATGTTTGTAGAATTTCTGTCAAGAACAGAGGAAATTCTTCCTGTCTTATCTTCATGGTACTTATCCACTAACTCAACATAAAAAGCAGTAGAGAAGGAGCTGAAGATGGCAGCACTTGAGACAATTATGGTAGCATTAGAAAATCAAGCTTTTCAAGAGCAGCTTCAAGTATTATTATATGGAAAAAAAAAGAAGAGATCATTCCAGCTTTCTGAATGTCCCACTTCTGTGTTAATATCAAGGGTATAAGAAAAATTATTTGTATATAGCTACAAGAGATTACTCTATGAAACCCTTTCCCACCCCTGAAGTTTTAAACTGATCAGCCTGTCCCTTGGGCTTTGCTTTTCACAGCTCTCTTCCTAAGTCTAGAGAAAATGCCATCTATGACAAAACATTACCTTTCTCTCTGCATTACTTCCTTGGCTGTCTCTTACTGCATGAAATATGGTTTTTTGTTCTTCTCTTCCAATTCTCACCGCTCCTTTTATTTTCATCCCTTCGTAGTGTCACACAAATGTAGTGTCAATTTATACAGTAAGTTCATTACAGGTTTGACTGTTTTAATTTTATTTAAATTTAATTTTAAAACTAATTATTTTAATAATATTAGTAATTATGTAGAACCACTGACAGAATCTACTGATCTATTGTCTTTGTTTAGAAGAAACTGGCAACAGTACCAATTATCAAACAGAACAGCTGTAATGGTCTTGCAATGTCCATTTTGTTAGTAGGGATTGAAATTAATAAATAAGGTACAAAATTATATTAATGTATCAAATGAAAATGCACAGGGCAAGAAGGAAATCACATGAATATAAATTGAAATCTCCTAGGACTTAGGAGAATTTAAGCTAGAGACAGAATCAGATCAAACCCACAGCATCATGAGAAAAAAAAAATCCAGTAAATGAAAAATCACTATTGACATTCAATAGATGTGATGCTGCCACCTGAAAAAAATAAAATTTCCAACATAAGGACCACTTATCTCCAGCAACATCTGCAGATCACAGACATACATTGTGTGATTGCTGGGCATGTGGCAAGCAGTAACATTTAGATTCATTAAGCAACTTCTTCAAAGCACTTTGTTTGTACTAAGAGTAAATTAGATTTAAAGGAGCAACAGGAATTTATAACTGCCATGGAAATTCAGAAAAGAAATGTAATTAAAAATAAGGAAAAGCATTAAAACAATCACGAGAGTTCCTCAGGAAACAAAGCCATGTGTTTTGCTACTTATCTGCTCTACATAAATAATTTAGCTCACAAACGAAATAATTATTCTATAACATGTTGTTGAAATGCCATCATTGCCTTTTAACAATGAAAACACTGTATGCTCACAGTGCCTTGTGAGACAGTCTCCCCTGCCTCATCTGATTAATTATACCTGAAGCTACCTGGTTCTAAACATGCCCTACTCCTCCTCTCACTCATAATCCTCCTTATTCCCCAATCCTGTCTCATGGTTATCATATCTCAAATCCCTTGTCCTAGGCCTGAAAAATCTCATTTCTCTCATTCCCTTTTCTTTCTTTATCAATTTGGACAGTAACAAAAAGGCAGGAGGGACAGCCCATTGGCCAGCTCCATCCCACTGGTGCCTTTAAGCACAATTCGTCGTACCTTCCCCTTCTAGTTTTGGCTAGGACGGGGTTAAATTTTCATAGAGTGTGAGGGGAACCTGGCTGGACCCTGATGTTTTCAATACCATCTCGTGTCACTTGCCAGGGGCAGGAATTCCGGGCTCTCTCATTTCTCACGGTGGAAGGGTGGGGGGGGACAGGGGACAAATGGTCTGGTGTTTTACTTTCTGTCTAAATAGTTTCTTTTTCTTGTACCTTTTGTTGTTAGTATTGTTGCTGTTCATTTTCTTGATTAATTGCTGTTTCCAGTATATTGTTCTTATCTCAGGTCATGATTTTCACCTTTATACGCCTCCAGTTCTCAACTCCACCCCCGGAGCAGGAAGGGGGAGGGGAAGTTGGGGGAGTGGTTTGGGAGTCTCATTGGGAGACCTAAACTGGGGAATTCCATTTCTAAACCACAACGCTTCCTTTGATCTTGCTTGTAGCTGGAAGCTGATGGTATCATTCCCACCTCTAACCCCTCTTCTGAATGCAAATAGATGCTATCGGGTGTGTTAAGCGGGTGTTGCTTAATGCTTATGGAAAGCTTTTATATTTTTAGTCCTGCTTGGCAATTGTTTAGGAAGACATGGCTCCAAAACGGCAGATCATATCTTATTTGGCACACAATCTTGTGTTCTGCACAGCCTGACTTGCCCTTTGCTTGGAACTGAGTAGAGGACACATCCCCAAATGACTACCAGAGACCCCAAAGAGGCCCATGCAGGCATAGTAACCAGTATTGAATAAGGTTGTGCAAGCTAAATGACTCTGCATTAGGTGGAGGGCAAATCTGAATTAAGTATGCGGGTTTATGCAAATTTCAGTGAATACTTTCTTTTAGCCCCTAGTGTGCTTAATTTGTTGAAAACTTCCACCTTACACCCTGTGCAGAATAAATGTTTCCTCTCTAAACCTGACTCTTTGTGTTTTGAGAGTTTTTCCTAAAATCTGTCAACACCACTTGCAAAAAAGTCCCCCTGTGTCATCAGCTCCTGAAGCCCCTGGCAGTATCATCCTTCATCTCGTGTCAACACATATGAGCTGGATCATTCAGAGCTGGCAAAGGTTTGAGTGCTTTCAGTGAGGATGCTGTCTTCAGAAAATATAGCTGTTAAAGTCAAAGACATATTGGACATACTGAAACAGTAATTTTTTTAAATGCATATAATGGAGGTGAGATGGTTTCTCCCCAAATCTTCAAGACAACCTTTCAGAATACCCCGTGTTCTGGGGACACCAAAGAGGCAGGAAAGCATTCTGGAAAGTTCAGGGAACTGAGGTAATTCAGAGTTGCTTGGATTTCCTCTGCTCACTAGAAGTAGTGTTCAGCTTCAAACAGAAAAAAACAAACCAAAACCCCCAAAAATCACAACTATTATCTTTATGTTGGAACAAAAATGTGATTTTGTTATAATTTAGAAATATTTCTCACTTCAGTTAAAACTGAAGACCGGATTAGGACTTGGTTTCTCCAAGTTTGTAGAGGGTTTTGTGACGAATGTATTTGTCCTGCAGAGAATGCCATAATAATGAAAGAAAGGTGTCAAGTTCTAACATCTTTTTTATCTGGTGTGTCTCAGATTTAGTATTAACAGACTAGGAACACTGTCTCTGTCTGCCAGTATATTACCTTCTGTAGACATTCTGATTTGCTGTTTTCAGAGAAAAAAATAGCAAAATATCGGTCTTCCAGAGGAAGAAACTGAATCCGAGAGCTGATTGCATCATTTTTCTGTGGCAAAACTAGTAAAGAAATCCATGTTCCCTCATAACAAGTTGAGTACTATAGCCATTGGTCTATGTTATTTCTGGATGAATTCACTGGAAGTATCATCTAAATAGTTCAGTTGTATTTCCTGCACATTTTGCACACCTTGAGTGAAGACCACAGCAGCTTCTTTCTACTCTCATTTACAAAAACTAGAAATCAAGAACTTGAATTCTAATAATTAAAGTAGTCAAATAAATCAAGAAAGGTGAAATACCACCTTAGTAGGTGAGATTTTTTTTGGTCTGTACATATCCCTTCTTTCCTTGTCATTCCAACTTAGTAAACCAGAATGCAGATGGCTCAATTTAGTTAAGAAGCCAATGGATATAAAGCAGAATAAAATTAACACACCAAAGGGAAATAAAAAACTGAATCAAAGAAATCAAACCTCTTCTTAATTTGACTGGTTTGGGCTTTTTTCCACAGAGCTGTTCATTTATCAAAAAGGAGAGAAAACCTGAAAAACAGTGGCAAATACTTTTAGCAAATTCTTCATTCAAATTACACAGAGGAAATGAGCACATTCTGGAAAAACAATGGGTAGAATGTAAAGGCCAGCAATATAGGAGACAATCACAACTGGCTTCTCATGGGAGAGGAAACCAGAACAAGTGTTTCCAGAGAGCTCAGGACATTGTTGGCTGGCTTCTAGTATTTGAGGAAAGGAAATCTCTTAGTATACAAAATTGTGAGGCCTGAGCAGATCTTCCTCACTGGGCAAATGGTGGTATTTCATGGTACTGGCCATGTTATACCTAAGGAAAGGGTACACTTGCTCTGTATTTTCTTCTCAATTTTTGACATTTAGGAAGGATAAGAACATTATATTTTTAAAAAAGCTAAGTGACTAAAGCTGCTGACGGAGAGAACATCTACTCTTTATAAAACCATGTTACTCTACCATGGCCACAGTAACAATAAATCCTTAGATATTACTCTGAAAACATGCTTTAGATTTAGCTCTTTCACACACTGTTTCTGCACTACTATTTTTCAAGACACAAATCACACCAAGAGCTAAAAGTTAATCAAGCTAGCTTGTCAAATTTTCACTTTCTTTTTTAAAGGGGAAACTTTTGAAACACAAGATGTTTGTATGCCCCAAATAATCCTCAGATCTTTGCAGTCTTCTAAGCTCTTCTCTGAGATACAGCTCAATGCTACCAGCATAATAATCAGTCAAAAGCCTTGTTATACACAGATATGACACCTGAGTTAACTACAACAAACAACCTTGTCAATCAAAATTCACATTAAAATGGGAGCTCATGTCAGTTCTATCTTTCTGACAGTTGAATGCAGACAGAAAATTTTACAAACCTTCAGCACATCTAAGGAATGGACTGCTCTGCTATCTCTTTCAATTTTCTACATCTGCTAAACCCCCTCAAAAACCATCAGCCTAAAAGTCTCTCTGGCTTCTTTTTCCTCCTGTGAGCTGAAACATTACATGTCTGAAATGCATCTGTACTCTAGTTCTTTCAGAGGATGCAGAGTTTGATTTCAGAATTAGTGCATTGAACTCAAAAAAATATAAAAGGCAATGTCCTTTTTAGGCCTTAAACATTGCAAAAATCTGCCTTTACTTACTTATAAAAAGAGATTTCACTTCACATGTGAGCTCTTTTACCCTGTCTAATAATGAATCATCACTCAAGAATCAGTTTGAGTTATGTATGTTCACATTAAATCCACACAAGTTAGTCTAAATGAAATTAGAACAAAAAATGGTACTAAGCTACCTGTGCTTGTGGTGATGGGTGAGCAATTCCCCACAGACATATCAACCACTGTATAGGCATTGCTACACTTTAATTAGCCATTTTGGCTTGCAGGGAGGGCAGGATTTAGTTGTAACACACATACCCACTAGACAAAAAAGTAGATTTATTCATTTAATCTCTGCAGTGCGGACAAATCCTAAATACACCACAGCATCCACAGAGCTGTGCCACTGAAGGAATCTTTGCCAATAAGACAGAGAAATTATCTTCAAGAGTAATGGGAAATTATGGAATGATTAAGTCCCATCTTTTCCCTTGTCGCCAACAAAAAATATGCTGACAGGTAAAGTTAGCAAGCAGACCTCATCTTCCACTAGAAATGTATGTCTGTTGCTGCTTTTTTGACATCATCCAGGCATCCATGCTGTCCATTCAGCTGGCTCTGGCAAGATATTATTGGGTGGGAGACCCACAAGTCTGCTTGTTAGCTTAGGCATCCAGCTGAGCAGTGGGTTCACATCTGGAGGAGGCTCCATGGAGGGGTAAGCCCTGAGGGTCATTACTCTCTTTTTAATGGCTTTGTGTCCAGATGACATCCTGGGACAGCTGCTAGGGAAGGATGGATTTCATTAGAGGGAACCTCATGTCAAGGTAAGTGTCATTTTACCAAAAGACCAAATGAAACTTTATACATTCTCACACTGGAGAAGGAGATTAAAATTTGGGGAGTCTTTTTGTTCTGTCATAAAGCCTTTTTTTGGTGTGCTACAAAGTGTGTGCACCTGTCTGCAAATAGACATTTGACTAATCTGGACAGAGCTGATTCTCTTCAGAACTAGTTCCTTCTCATTTTTGATCTTGTCTCGAAGGGCTGATTCTGAAACAAGAATTTATGTCCTGTAGCTCAGCATATCACATCTATAATTGCCAACAACAGAACTGAAATTTGCATTTACATTCAATGCATGCCTGGATCATTTTCTACACAAGAAAGAATTAATTTTCCAGGGAGCTTTTTGATCAAATTAATGGTTGCTTTGAGAATTAAATTCCCCTTATTTTCTTCTAGAAAATCATTAGAGATTAGAGAGATGAGAGAATAAAGTGGACAAGAATCTTGCCTTTCACTTCAGCTGACAGTATATTAGAGCTGTACTTGATCATCAAAGCCCCCTATAAGAATTTAGAGACAAAAAGCTCGGTTTCACATGAAATCTGAAGCTTTTGTGATTTGACAACTTGAGTGCTTTTTGATTGCATTTTGAATCAACTTTTCTTGTATTAGTTCAAAAGTTATTGTTATGATCGTCTGCAGAAAATAATGCTAAATTAATTCCATAAAATTTTATGAGTGAAATTATACAACATAGTAATGAAATGCAAATATCCTCGTTCATTAGGCTCATCCATTTCAATTGTACCTGCAGTACATTTCTCAGCGGGAACTGTTAATCATACAGCAGCATGCAGAAAAGAATATATTATATTAATTAAATAGCCACATTATGCATCTGTGTGCTGAATTATGCCCAGGAAATTTAACATAGCATACATTACTATTTTTATTAGATCAAGAGAATTTTATGTTTATGGAATTTGGGATGAATACAGTGTCACTCTGGTGTGCACTACAAGTAGTAAATGAAGAACCATCCAGTATTTCAATGATAACAATATTCTCCAAAAGAAAACCTCTGCATGAAATTTCACAAAACCACGATCCTTCAAAGGATCCATATTTACAGGCACAGGGAACAGTCCATGGGTATGTTCAGACAACACTGAAAGACTGAAGCACGTAGGAAGATTAGAGGGTTGGACAGAGAAAAAATGATTGGCAGAATTGAGCCATCAAATTTTTCAGCCAACCTCTACTCAAGTTGATGTGATACTGAATGCAGTTTATTTGCAAAGGTCACTTGGCTGACTTAACCACTACCCAGTGCCTTCAAGGACTTTGAGTACTTGAAAGATTAAGCTGCTACACACATATTAAAACAAAATTGTCATAAAGCCAGTGTGTGTTATGCTCACATTCACAGAAAACAAGCATTGATTACTGAAAGGTGTTTATGAAACTTTCTTCCTCCATCATTACACTATGCATACCCTTAATGATGCCTCGAAGCTGGTTTCTTACTAGGATTTTGAACATGTAAGGTTAATGGTGGTTTACTTCTGAAATTAGAGGTGATATCCCCAAGACCCTCTTAAGAATGCTGGAATCAATGGCACAAGTGAAGCAGAAAGAGTTCTGCTTCAACAAACCTACTCAGCTTAAAATATCAGTTTTCCTTTACATACAAAATAGTGCACTTCACACTGTAGATTATACTACAAAGAGGAAGGACAGGGCAAATTTATATCTTACAACATGCTCTCAGGTTACTGAAGTCTTCGGCTTCCCTCTAAAACACTATGATGTAAGGCCTGTTAACCAACAATATTTGAAGAAGAATCACCATTTGCATTTACAGATGATCAAGGATTTCAGATTCCTTGAAGATCCGTGGCAGTGACATCAGAACACCTAGCAAATGGGCATCTAGCCCTGACAGGACATTAGGTTTTAGGCTTTTTACCTGATCATTGGACACAGACTCTTCTGGGGCTGAGCAATTCTTTAAGAAATCATGCTTCAGTTCCTGCACTTGGAGGAGATGCTGCAACCTGTGTCCGACAATTCCCAGAGGGCTTTAATCAGAAACCTGTCTCACAAAATGCTGATGGCCATACAATTCCATCTCCTCCCTCTGTGTTTCCAAACAGCAATGCCTGCTGTTCCTCACACTGAACTGAAGGCTGGCCATGGGCATTCAGCATCCTCTGGTTATGCCCCAGGTTATGGTTAGGTCCTCTGGGATACAGAACTGGGTTCCTCTTTATACCTGTTTTGCCATTGGACCATTCTTGCTTTGTGAACATCAGACCAGATATATGTCACTTCATTTTTATGTGGTCTGTCACTCTTCCCTGGAAGGGTTTATTTTGCACTTAAGTGGCATTTATTTTTCCCCACTGGATGCAGAGACACACATTTCCTGTACAGGAAGACACATATGCCTAGGTATAACATAATGAAGTATAGTGTCACTGAGTGCAAAGGAGCTGCATCTCTGCCATTGAGTTATTTGTGACATTTAGAGACTTCCTGAGCAGGAATGCTGTCAGATTGGGCAGATTTTGTTCCATTTTTAAATAAATGACAAGACCAAGATGGTGCCATGTATGATACAAGGCAAAACTTTTAAAATTATTTTGAAGACATAATTTTTGTTGCTTCCTCATGTATCAAATTTACTCCTAAAGTGGCTCTAGTTTTTCACTCTAAATAAATATTTTGATATGCAGTGGTTGTACTGCCTTTCATGCTACAGTAAAGACTGCAGCCATGATAGCCATGTCTCTACTGATTTATGAGTTATAAAACTTTGTTCTAGTTTCAAAACAAATAAAACATTTATTTTTGAAAGCAACTGTTTAAAGCACAACTTCACATATAAATGTATCAAAACTGCATTGTGCCAGCTAGCTGGACTCCCTTTTCAGAAAACGTATGTTTTTAAGAGCCTTTCCTTTCTTGAGCATTTTGTCTAGATTGATAATCATCTCAATTAATCAAGAGCTACTCAGACTTGAGGTCTGGATTCACTTGAATAAGATCATTGTTCTGAATAATGTTAACTACTCAGGACAGTTAACAGGACAATTAATTCAATAACTCTTTGCATGCTGGCTCAACACATTGGTCCTGACAAGCCATAATGAACTCATGATGGATAGGATATCTGTCAGCTCACCACTGTGTGACAGATCTAATCTGACACTTGAATTCAGTTCTGATTTTAACAACAAATCCTCAAAATGAAAAGGAGAGATTTTTTTGGACATAGTTAATCAAAGCAATGTTCTATTTTCCCTGGGTTTGTCTTGACACTTGGTCTATGAAGAAAACAAGGTATAGCTAAGGATCATTGCAAGCACTTACTCTGAACTTCTACATAAAACAATCCATAGCATTTAGGAACGTTTCCATATCTGTACCTTATAGCACTTGGTGCAGGTTTTTCCCAGACACTGGAGGACAGCTGCTTATCTGTTGTGGCAGTCAATCCATTATTATCTCCCTTATCACTTTTACTACAGCACCAAGAGCAAATAGAGCAATCACAACAGTAGCAGGAATTGCTACAGGAGTGTGAAATTAAACTGCAGAATTCAGATGGGAAGAGAGAAACACATAGCACTATTCCCAGGATTTATCAGTGGAATATCAAAGCACACAAAGGGTTTGCATATTCAAGATACAAAGGTTTCAGAAAACAGAAACTAACATTCTCACTTCTGAGAAATGGACATTTGTTAAATTTTCATCTGCCTACACTAGATTAAAGCTGACCCTTTTGTTCCTTCTGCCATAGTTCATAAATCAAATTCAGACAAGGAACTGATTGTCAGCAATTGAAGCTCTCAGTTGTAATAAGTAAACAGATAGATAGATGTTACATAAATAAATAAACACAGCAAACATAACTACATTTCTCTGCAATATTATTAAAGCTGTAAACTAGAACAACTGCCTATAATGTCAGCCAGATTTATTATTTACTCTGACATGGTCACCCGATATCGGCATGGTCTACTGCAGGGAGGTGTTGCCATAATGACAGAGTTGAAAGCACAGCCATTAATTGTGGTTCTCTTTCCCAGGTTCAATTAATACACCACCTTCTTTCTATTCTTCTTCTTAGGGCTTTCTTCATAATCAGCAGCAGTGGACACTGAGTTCTAATAAGTCAGTGGACACTGAGTTCTAATAAGTCAAACACTTGTCATTTAATGTCAGTACAGATATTGCCTCTTCACATACGATTATATTTTGCTTTTTTATCTCATGGCTGTGTGTCCTTTTGGCAGCATGAGGGAAGGGAAGGGAAGGGAAGGGAAGGGAAGGGAAGGGAAGGGAAGGGAAGGGAAGGGAAGGGAAGGGAAGGGA